>JAOEGS010009476.1:20822-69833 GCA_025447755.1 Corythornis vintsioides
CTAAATTACATCGAGGATTACAGCACCGGATTGCCAGTTGCTATTTAACGTGCTGGCAAAATGATCATTTTGCTCTTTTCATCTCCAAAAGGAAAATAAAGGAATGAAAGGACAAAGTTTATTGGGATTGTAAGAGGAAGCAAGAAGGGCTGGGGAATGCCCCGGGGAAGATAATTATTCTGTACAAGGATCCATCAGAAGGCTACGGGGTTTTTGGTGTAGCGGGAGGCAGCGTGGCACAATCAGATGCTTCAGATACTCTTTTCTATACATCTCGAGCTTTTGCACAGTAGTCATTTTTTTTCTCTCCGAGTACAAAATGCTATTTTAACATCTGTTCTTTTAAGGCTATTTGCTCTGGGACGGCAGTGTGTTTTGCCATAAATTTAGGTCATTAATTTGTATCTGTTCTTTGTTTATTTAAGAAACAGGACAAAAGGGCAGCTGCTGAAACATTTGGCTGTGCCGAGGGGTAGTGGGCTCGGCGTGCTGGAGTTGTGCGCGCAACCAGCTTGAGTTTGTATCTGCAGCTACAGGACAGAACTTCATGAGAAGCCTTTTGCCAAGGCATGTGGTGCTCCCCTCTCCGCTGCAGCCCTGCCCTCCTCACTACCTGCTTTTGGAGGGGTATGCTGTGCAAAGGGATGGGGTGTGTTTTGGGGGATGGAGGGGGTGCACGGATGGGAGCCACGTGCTGCTGGCAAAGGAAAAACCCAGAATGCTGCATGGAAATGTCAGTGTTGTTGCTTTTTTTTTTTTTTTATGAGAGGTTTAAAAAACAATTGGTTTTCACTATACTGAGTCGTTGGGCTGTAGTTGGCTACCAAATGTAACTTGCTACAAGCAGGTCTGACCTATATAATTAGACATGTATAAACAGAAGCGTGAAAATACCTAGTAAAGTGATTTTTAACTGCTTCTAATGCTCTTAAATTGGTCATTAAGTGACAAATAATTTCTGCGGTATTATTGATATTATGAAGCATTAAAAGAGGTTTTATTTATTCTCATAGCCTAATGGCTTCAAACAAATAGAATGTGTTTGGAAAGGTCATTTTTTGCTTGTTGATTCTGTGACATCTTCTAATCAGTTTAATCAGGTAAACCAGAAAGAATCATGAAAGTATCCTGAAAGATCTTTCATTTCCAACTTCCCTTTGGAAACAAATGGGTGTATGTCAGAGACCCTGGCATTACCAGGCTGAAGAAAAGCCAACGTGCACACTGACTTGCACACAATCTCTGCAGACTATCTAGGATCCATCTCTCTGCTGCTGTGTGTGAACAATGACCTATTTCTCCCCTGAACCCGCAGAAAACCAGAGGCAATATGTATCTAATAAGGTCCAATTCAATGGGAAAAATATCACTGCAATGTGCCACTGAGTAAGTTGTTTAGATCTGGTCTGGCTTCTATTGGAGACAATGGCTCGTCTCATGGCAGCAGCATCAGACCCAATTTGCAGAACTGGTCCCCAAACCCAGACTCAGTATATTCTTTATTGACACTGATCTTTAAAAAAGAAAATTAAAGGCAGTACTTCTGACAGTTCAAAGTATGTCTCATTGCCATTTGTGTTGGCAAAGTATTTTTCTGATCTTCACTGGGTCTTTAGATGCAGTAAATCTTCAAGTGTTTCAGGTGCCCAGACACACATGGCAGCTCCCAAGGGCAGATTATTAAACCAATTTAGGCTTTTACTTCCTTAATCAGTAGGAAGGAGCACCTAAATGTCTTTATAAATCTGGCTCTGAATCATGCACCACTGAGGAGCACACTATTTAGCAAAATCCCAGTGTAACTATTATAAAGGGTATGAAACCAGAAGTGTCTTACAGAATTGTTTGGAGTTAATCCAGCAGTTTGCATCAGATCCACCGTTTTAAATAATGAGACTGAGCAACACTTTTTAGTTTGCTTGTATTAAATAAAACATTAATCTTACTACAATTTCACCCATGAGTTCTAGTATCAAGGTGCTTCTGAGTACTGTGAGACTCAAGGTAATGGTCATGCTTCTTTTCTGCTCTCCTAGATCATGCTACTGTCCAGCCTTTGGAAGATCTTTTGTCCCATATGCCCATAGGTCAGATCCTGCTGGCCCCTTTTTAGTTGTTCTGTCTTTCCAAAGCTTGAGCCATGTTCACCCCAGATGTGGAGATGTCTCAGTAGAGGTGTGCTGGGAGCCGGAAAGAAGCAGCATTGACTGTTGGAATGAGCCTGGAAAGCAAGAGTGGGCATCAGTAAAGAAAAAGTGGTGGAGGACTGGGATTAGAAGAAGATTACAGGGGTGAGTATATCAGGCTGAAGTCCTAGAAGCAAACAGCAGAGAGAGGGACAAGTTGGAGGGCTGAAGGAATCGTGATCAGGGGAGCTGAGACCTTACCTTGGTCCTTACTGGAGCTTGAGGTCCACCACATTATGCACTCCCCAGATGGGAGGGAAGCTCAAGGCAGGCCTGGAGCCCAAGGGAGTGGCTTCTCAGCTCCAGGAAACACAGAAATCTGCAGCAGCATGGGCTTTAAAATATGAGGAAGAAATAGTTAAAATTGCATTTCTCCAAGAGCATTTTTGGTGTAAGACAGGAAGAAGCAAGAGGAAGAAAGTGGGGGGACAGTGGTGGTGGTGGTGTCTATCAGGGTTTTATACTCTACAACAAAGGCAACCCTCATGGGTAGTGGTTTTTCCTTTATTGTAGTTCCCTGGCCATTGCTGGAAGAGAATGTGCAAACACTTGTCTTAAAATCAGACTCCTCAGAGGACCACTGGGCAGATCAGATATATGAAAATGCACAGATTTCAATGTGCAAAACCTTGTGGGGATGCAGAAAACCAGCTCTGCAGTCCTGGGATTTTGGAGGGTTTCTTGCTACATGCACACTGCAGAACAGTCTGTCGATGTGGGACAGCTCGTTTTCATCTGTCTGGGTAATTTGGTAAAACAGAGTAAGAGGCAAAATAGATCAGAGAGAGAAGAGTAAATGAACAATCCAGGGAATCAAACTAAAACTGTCCCACCTTTGTGAAATCAGGGCCTTCAGGAACATGCAAGTGTTTTGTGAAAGATGTGGATGATTGTAAGTCATATGTTTTAAATTTAATTTTCACTATGAAAAAATATTTCCCTGTTTCAAATAATAAAACATATTGTGAGCGTAAGCTATTCCATCTCTGTCTCTCAAAGGCTCAAGCCTACAGCTCTTGCTCATTCCTTATTCAAATATCACTCCTACTCATGGATAGAGTTTTAGAAGGCAAATTAAACACTGCCCAGGTGAGAAGCAGTACTTAGGTACAGATCAAGCAAAAGTAATGTGTGTACCACAAGGGGTTGGGCTTGGTATTTTAAAGAATGATCTGCTCTCTTAGAAGCACATCAAAACTTCTTTGTGGCTTTCCATACTTTCTTCAGGTAGAGTGAGAACTAGTAGCTGGAATGGGAAGATGAAACGCCTGGATGAAAATGGCTAATTCTTCATTCAAAAGCAACAGGTGGTTTTCTGAAGGTTGCAGAGACAGTTCCTCTGCTCGCTGGGAACTCATTTACTGGTTATTACATTCAATAAAGCAATGTGCTTTGCACATGTAAAATCTCTGCACTTAACTACCCCATCTGAAAATAAGAGCAGCAAAATACAACAGTCAACTTTCTGAAGTGTTTTGGGGTCTTTAGATATGAATGCTATGCATCAGTGTGTGTGCATCAAAATAGATGTATATGTACAAATACACAGGAGATTTTTGTTTCTTAATGGGAACATGTGTTACATGTTTGTATTTATATCTGTATTAAATGCAATTGTGTTTATATTCCAATTCCAGCTTTGCTCATGTCATCTCCATACAAATATTCCTATCAACCTACATCTCACCATCTTGTCTAGATCATTTTAGAGGACTGAAATGTCTCAGTAGATTATTCGTTAAGTCATATATTCAAAAGGCATTGTCTCTGATTACAAAACTTAAAAATGCTTAGTTGGAAAAAATGCTTAAAGAAGTATTACAGGATAGCAATAGACTGTTTTTACTAAATTCTGTGTCATTCTGATTACAAAATCACTGTTAAGAAGAGATACAATTGCAGAAAGTATTCTGCCCTTTTCCTTTTCTTTTAACACTGAACGTTCTCACAGGAGCATCAGGAGATTATTCTGTAGGAACAGTGTCATGTTTTCTTACTATTTTAAATTGATTTAATTGTATTTGAATAAGGGTCTCCTACTTATTTACATACCCAGCTCCCTCTAAAAGAAGAGTGGATTTTGCTAGCTGCTTTGGGAATAGGTCGTGCTCCTACGTAATTTCTTTTTTTCTTCAAACTAGTATATTTTTCATCAACGACACTTCACAACAGGGAAGAACGGGTGTCAGGTTTCAGTCTCATATGTTCTGTAATTTTACATTCTGTGGCAATGCCCACGGTGCTGGAATAATTTGAAACAGAACTACAATCTTTCCAAGTTTTGTAGAATAAATGTTTAGAATTGGTAAGAGTTTTGAAATGCAAATGTCACATTTTTTTTCGAACAGTATGTGATTAATTCTTAAAGTACTAACAATGCTTGCCTGTGTATGGAATTAGCAATGGGGATGGAGATAAGACACCTGCAGGAAAAAGAAATGTGGGTGCAATATTGGGCAATGCTCATTATTTGAAAGCAGAAACACAGCCCTTGGAGAAAAGGATGTCAAGACTTGCCAGTTGAGAAAGGTCCCCATGTCCCTCAACTCCCTAGCAAAATGCTTCCCAGTACCATACCCATGAATTCAGCTCTTAGTAACATCCGTGGGGTGCCTCCTGTAGGCAGGGAGCCCACAGAAACCAGGCTGGCATGGGGCAGCCCAGGAGGACACCCACTGTTGATAGCTGTAAGGTGCCTCATGATTTGGCAGTAATGGGCTCAGCCAAGAACATCCAACATTGAATTTAAGATTTTTTCCTACCTGGTAGATTTGGGAAGAATTGCCACATCAGCAAGTGAGCTTGATATCCTTCACCGCAACTGCTACAGCTGGGTTTCAGTCCCCTGCACCACCTGACTTTGCTCACTGAGACTCCAGGAAAAGGAGTTCCCTGGCCCCAGCTGCCTTGTGGATGGCCAGGGAAGTGAGCTGTGTTCTAAGGACCAGTGACACACAGACTACATGAAATAGAGGGAATATGGCATGTGAAGGGCTTAAGGGTAAGACTCAATGCCCAGGATGCCCCTGCTACACCAGGTCCGAACACAGGACTGGGAAGTCCATGTTCTTACATGGATGATGCCCAGGAAATTCAGAGGTGGAAGCCTGAGGAGCAACAAAAACTTGTGCCAGTGATTCCAAGAGGCTTCAAACTATTTTTTTTTTAGCCCAACTGCTGCCATCTGTCTTTATAGGGCACAAGGAGTCATAGACATGGTGTTCACACCTGGAGTCCATTTACTTTTCCCTCATTCTCCGTCTTCTACAATAAAAAAAAAAAGTCTCTCCCACTGCTGTTTAAATACTCCTCCTATAGTTTTGGTAGCAGCTGCTGCTCAAAGGAGTACCCTGTTATACCTCCAAAAGCTATTTGCTAGCCACATCCAAGTGGCCTGAGTGGTGGTGCTCTCTGGAGATACTGCTAGGGCAACTTGCTCTCCTGAGTGACCACAGCAGACTGTTAGAAGGAAAGAGTGGGGAGCCCTCCATTTCCTCTGCTGTGCCAAATCTCCTCCCACTCCCTGTCCCCTCTCACCACTTACACTCAGACATCATGCTTCTTCAAACAGGGATGAGCCTGAGACTGAAAATTTTCACCCATCCCTCCTATTTGGGTTTGTCAGTTTGCAGAAACAGGGGGTTGAATGCAAAAATTGCATATGATTTTTTTCCAGGTATAGAGGGATTTTGGATTTCAGAATTTGTTTTAATCCTAGTTCTAATTTTATTTTATCCTGGCATCTTCTCCATTTAATACTTACTACTGTTGAAAAAAAAAAGGTCTACGTGGCAGGCAGAAATGTGACCTTTAATGTTTTCTTCCACAATGTTTAAATAAAATACATAATAACGTCAGTGCAGACTGAAAACTAGCAATGGGTCTTGCTGTGGCTAATCCACCCAGTTGTGCTGACTGCTTGGAGTATTGAGTCCAGAAGCAAGGGCTGGAGTTTCTTCTTTGTAATCAACCTGCTACATAACACTAAGCTTGGCCATGCCTAAACACCTCTGACGCCAGTTAATGCAGCTTTCAAATACAGAGATCATCATCTGCAAATATAACATTTGCCATCTAAAGGCTTTAAAAAGCTTTTCATTTCTTGTAAAGAGCATTCTGTGTAAGAATAAAAAGAGCTACATTAAAGCTAAGTTGGCATTATTATCTACAAACACTAGCTTAAAGGAATAATCTTGTAAGCTGCTAGCAGTTTATTTTATTTGAAATCCCCTGTAAATGTGCTCCAACCCATGATATCTATATGTGAAAGATTATGAATTGTTTTTCCCATGTTTAAGTTGGAAACGGTATATTCCACATTTTTAAGTAATTCTATTTCTTATATAATTACTTATGGGGTTTTTCTCTTGACTACAAAGATAAAACAGTTTATGTGACTTGAAGGTTTGTCAAATGCATGAAAAAAAGCTACCTGGATTAATTACTCTACTTTTTCTAACATCCAAAGCCAAATCAGTTCTAACTATAGCTACAGACATTACTTCAGTGAAGATATTTTCAGCAGTGCAGGTTACTTCCAACCATAATATAAGTGCAAGATAATTTAAATTAATATAAAAGATCCTTTGGGGGGCCATATTTTTAAATTGCGATTACACAATGAATATTTGATACCTATATTTGGTGTATAATGAGGATTAAATTTATATTCCCCAAACAGAGATTTAATAACAATGTAAACTACCGAGAACTTCATTAAAGAGGCTAAGGGATTAGAAATGAGATTTAAAGGTGGCCAAGGGGAAAATCAGAAACTTCAAACACATCTCCTAATATAAATTGCAATATTTAATATAAAACATGAAGAACTGACACGGGCCTCAATCAAAGTGCTAAAAAGCTGCCTTTGAAACTGAGCTGTCCCAGAAGGAAAACGCTGTAGCTAAAGACACTGCCCTCACCTTGAGGATTAATGTGCTAAAGCCCAGCTCCAGTGGGAGCCACGCTCAGCGCTGCGTGGGCACATGTCACCAGCTCCCTGGCCAGGCTCCCACCTACAGCTGGAGAGCACACAGGGCAGCTCGGGATGGCATTGGTGCTGCCAGGTGTCATTGCCAAGGCTGGGGATTGCACTGCAGACCTTCACAGCATAAGCCACTACAGCTTTCAGTGAAGAGCTTGTCTCTTGGGTGGAGAACACGAGCAGACTCTCACTCTGCGGCGCAGCCGTGGAGCAGGATGCGTGATGCTCACTGACCTGTGGGTATATTCTTTATTATGCAGTGCATTTACTCCTTCTCCCCAAGCCAGCTGTGAGACCCTTGCTCCCCAAGCCCACCCTTACCCAATGGCAATGCTACCTGACCAGGGTAGAAAGCCCAGCCATGACCTCTCTGTCTCTGGGAAGGCCCCATGTCCATGGAACTGTGCAAAGGTGCCAAACACTCTCTGTGGTGTGAAAGCACAATATATCCTCTGCCTCACCCAGGTTTAGGGACGTGGTTGTAATGCCCGTGGCACTGATGCTGTGCTTGGGACAGGTTGCTGGGAGGTCCCGATGTTTTATTCTAGGATTTCAGCCATTCAAAATGTAGAACTAAGATTTTCAATAAAGGATCTTCACACAAGGCTCCTAAGTCAATCTTTGGGTGTCTAGATAGATACCAGAAGGCACAAAATAATTGACAACTCCGTTAAGGTTCAGTGGCCTTTCCAAACTCAGGCTGCACATTTTCATATAGAGCCCAGTGTCAAGCACCTTCTTCTGCCCATCTCAGGAAAAACAGATAGGGCAGCTGACCTCCTTCCAACCCAAAAAAGCATCCCCTGACCCACCCTGGGGACTCCTGCACAGAACAGTGAGGCCAGGGGGTGCCCATTCCCACCTGCCTGGATCCCACCCCGCAGCAGGAGGTCCCCCTCTGGGTAATTCATCTCAGGCTCAATCTTAGAGTAAATAATTATTCCCAGAAGCAAAGGCAGCCAAGGTGTCTTGCAGGTTGCTCCCCTCTTCTCTGACAAAGGCTTTGAGGCAGCTCGCATCCCTTGAACACATTTTCTACCACATAAATAAGTCTAAGTACACGTCTGTCTTTTCATGAGCAGTGTTATTTCCAGCTGCAGCAGTGTGCGTCACTTGACTAAGAAGCTATATATACATATCTATATATCTATATGTATAGTGTGTGTAGGTATGTGAGTACATATGGATGCATATGGATCTATAGGTATTCATTTGTGTGTATTTATGTATATATGGATCTGTGTGTATTCACCTGTGTGTTCAGCAGAGCAGGCAGTTCAAGCATGCACCCTGCCCTCCTCTGGAAGATGTCATCATCCGGGTGCTGCCCTGTAATATTTCACATCTCCAAATTAATGTTCTACCTGCAAAGTGCAGAGTAGTGCCTCCTCCCAACTCCGACTGTTTTTGTTTTCACTGCTTTATTAATCATCTCCTGCTGATATGTGGGAGGAGATTCTGATGATGAATATGTGTTAAATAATTTGCAAGCATTCATTTTTTTGTCCTGGTTTTCCACCGTACCAAACTGGCATAAATATTGGCAGAATTTTCTTCAATCCTCCAAGGGATCTATGCTTTTCTCTCCATCCTGAGTACTAATCTCTCTAATATGTTGTTGGGCCAGTTATCCAAGATGGAGTGCATACATCCTTTCCTGACTCGTTTTCTTTCTCTTTCCCTTTTCTCACATTGGTTTTGACAGGAGAATTGCCTCTTCTCTCTCTGCTCATCGGATAAATCTGCATCCCACCCTACGCAGAGGGGAAAATGGATGGAGTAGCTAGATTATTTTGGACATGAAGTGGTACCTTTGTGGGTCCCTAATTCACCCTTCCAAGTCTCATAATTGCCAACAGAGGTCTTTTTTCCTTCTCATAATGTACAAAATGATCTGCCCTTTCATGATTGCCTTGAGAATATCCCACAAAGCTGACGGTGAGGGAGCAGATGCCTCATTCAATTCCAAATAGAAGGAAATCTGTTGTCTCAAATAATCCCTAAATTCAGACACTTTCAGCCAGCTATTATCAAGAGACCACATTTTAAGAGCAGATGTGTTATTAAGGCTGAGAAATGTTATGAGTACTTCGTGATCTGACAAATGAATTCAGGCTATCCAGCATTCCAACATTTGATCTTTTAATAATTCAAAAAATGAAATGGAAACCACTGGGAGAGGAAGGGGAGGTGGGAGGTCCCTTCCACCACAAGACACTGACCTGGAATTTTAGGGCTCGCTTACATTTTCTGGAGAATATTGCCAGTGGATATTTGAGGCGCCTGCTGCTTGCACCAATATTCCACTTTCTTCCCTGTGATGGCTACTCCTCTGCTTTGCAAGTAAACCTCGTGGTTTTGCCACCCAGACTTGTGCTGTGCACCCATATAATGAAAAGGTTCATTTGGATACAGCAGCATTTAGGGGCTACTAAAAAGGCAAGTCTGGTTCTCATCTCACTTAGGCATATGGGACTGTGCTGCCTGCCATGAAGCACTTCTGCTTCACACATGTGTGAGGGAGGTTAGAGATGGGGCCGGGGTCGTGCCCAAAGGACGCAAACAGTCCATAAAAGTTTGCCTTGCCAATGTAACAGCTAACTTGTGTTTCACCAGCCAATGCATAAAATCACTGTCACTGTCTTTTAGCAGGAGTCTGGAGAATGCTCATTTTCTCTCCTGCCATCAAGTTCCTGCCTCCTGCTGATGCTTGAGCTGGTGTCCGCAGGGGCAAATAGAACCTGGCTGCCTATGTAGGCAGCAGGCAAGGAGTGAGCTGCAGCACAGCAGGACAGCATCACACAATGGGGAAGTCTGTGAGCAAGTGTGTGTGAGAAGGGCAGGAAGGCACAGCAGTGTGAGATACTGAGGCACAGCTGTCTAGACAGCAACCAAATGAGCAGTCTGGGTGTGCAGAGCAACATACATGGCCATTTACCTGGCTGCAGTAAATTAGCTGGCTCTCCACTGGCGTTGCCCACAGGACAGCTTGCTGTGGGGTATTTGCCTCCAGGCTGGCACCTACTCACAGACACAAAAGTGAGGAAGTCTCTCCTTCACCACTTAGTTGCTGGGTTTGGTAGCATTGACTTCACAGGTTCTCCCTTCCCCTCCTGAGTCATTTGAGCTTCCAGTACTCTATAGCTGCTATGTGGGGAGACAAGCAAGATGTGACAGACATACTGAGCCTTTTCAGCACCCACAAACTCTCTGCTCCTGTTTGTGCAGCTCCAAGATGATAAAAAAGTCTGCTGCTTTTGAATTCAATTCTGCTGGGGTCACTTTACAAAGGAGGGCAATTATGCACCATCATTCTCAATGTGCTGACCAAGAAACCACAGCACTGAGTTAGTGATTTCTTCAAGAAAGAAGTACTGGGGTCAGAAATAAGAACACTGTTGCATCACCTGGGTTGCACTGCTTCTCCACAAAACCACAAAATACTCAGAGTCCTTTCTTGTCACATGTTCTGGGCTACACACCTATAGGTACTTGCAATGGGAAATCCTCAGAGATGAAAGCAGACAATCCCCGAAAAAAAAAAAAAAATCCTGTTAGAAACTCCATTGCAATGGACCAGCCCTAGAGCAGGAAAGCTGCAGATAAAGCTTTCAGATATACCTAAGTGTCACAGATGCTCAGAATAAAAACCATTTCGTGCATTGCTGGGTTTCCTTCTCAGCATTCTCATGGAAAACCTTTCAAGTTTTCCTCAATATCTCCTTCAGTTTTTTCTCTAAACTTAGACACTTGCAGAGTTGAGGTTGGAGAAGAGGCCACATGATCCCAAATGAAGCTAGGCTGCAACAATCCCAGAGAGCCTCCAGGAGTGTCTTGCAGCACCCCCATCTCTAGTAGGCTGGATTTGCCACTACCGGCAGCAAGAACATGCTGCATTGGTCCAGGAACCAAAGCCAAACTCTGCTCAGATATGCCATCTGTAAAAAATAATGATACCCTCCTCCACCCATTCTGGGATTTTTACTTCAATTTGGTCATTCTGAGCTTTTCTAATCAATAGAGAAAACCTCTTTCCTCTGAGCGGGTTCATTCGTGAAGGGTATTTCCACATCTTTTACTTCTGAGCTGAAAAAGAAGCAGCCTGCATAGAAACCTAGTTTTCCTCACTCAGATGTACCACATTTTAAATTCAGAAACAAAGAGATGCACATGGGTAAGTGAAAGCACATCTTGCAGAGACCATCCGAGAGCTCCTATATCTTTCAGACTACTACCATAAGCACAAGTTGCCGACCACTCCATCTGAGGGAAGAAATGAGAAATTATGAGGGTCACTGAGCACTCTGTGTACCTCCAAGTGCTGCAGTTATTTAAGGAGCCAGCTAGGGTAGCAGAGACACTGGGAGAAGGGCCACACTCCTCAGTGGGCTCCACATGCTCCGCTGCCTGTGCACTGAGATGGCTCGGCCAGCACAGAGGAAGAGTTAGCAACACAACCCCCCACCCCCCCCACCCCCCCCAGAAAAAAAAACCAACAAAAAAACCCCCAACCAAGACTGCTTCCCGACAGCAGGGGCTGGGGTGTTATCCTCATGTTTGTGATTCTTTTTCACAGGAAGATTGCAATGTGTGTGGGGTGGTGGTTTTTTTTTTTCTTTTTTTTTCTTTTTTTTTTTTTTCTTTTTAAATGCACATTTAGTCTAAGCAGTAATGCAGGAGATCTGAGGTGCTAATATATGATGTGAGGAAGGACTGAAGTCTCCTGAGGGGGGGTCTTTTTGGCAATGATTTGCCTCAGTGGCAGGTTTGAATGAGGAATGCTACGTGCACTGAAAATCACTCACAGGACACATGCACTTAGAGGTGAAAGCTCGGTTAGTGCAAGGGGAGCCTCCCCTCCTCATCATGCTCCCCTCATGCCCTTTTCCTCATCCCCAGGATACTCGTTCTATCCTGATTTCTCTGTTTCTCCCTCCTCAGCAGCCACGCAATGCTTCCCCAGCAAATTGTTCCACAGGTCAGACCTGCTGCTACACATGGTGCTGCAGGGACAGGACTGGCACATTTCCAGATCATATCTACAATTGATGGGATTTAACATGTACATGAGGCTGGATTTGTGGGTAGAGGTTATAAAAGCTACGATTTTTCCAAATTGGATTCCTTACTCCCCAGGACAAGCAATGCCAGGTTTTCTGCTTCAGACGTAACCATCATGCCGTTGGCACAAACAGCTCCACCAGGTTGCACCAGTTCTAAATCAGTTGCTAAAATAAATAGCAGTACTAGTTAAATTAGTTATTTCTGGTCAGAAAATAAAGATGAATTAGCAAAAACAGATCAAATACTGAAAAAAATCACAACATTTTAAATCAAGAATTTTTTTCAAGTCAGGATTTTGAAATGGAAAGCAAAGATTTTTAAAAAGCAAGCAGTAGACATTTAAATAAATGAGTGAGCCCACACACACTAACTTTCCCCCTATATTCTATGACAAGACATCTCTGTGATCAAAGCTGATTCCATCAGAAGTGTTATGATAGGTATCCCTACAGTGTGCAAATACTCTTCACAATCTGAAAGAGCAAAAACTCTCTGTTTCAGAGGTTTATAAATGTTAGACTACTTCACTGTTATTTGTTTAAAAGGTAAAATCAGGACAGTGATTTAATTGTAAGGTAATATATTTGACTGGATATTTTTTTTTCAGTGTGTTACAAAGAGTTATCTGGGTAGACCTGAGAAAGGGATCTGTGATAAGGAAACCTCTAGTCAGTAGTCTTAAACGTGTTGCTCAGCATGTTTAATGGTATCACAGAACATTTGAGGCTGGAAGGGACCTCTGGAGGTCATCTCATTGCTCAAGCAGGGTCACCTAGAGCAGATTTCTTAGGATTATGTTCAGACCTTTTCAAATATTTCCAAGGATGGAAATTCCACCACCTCTTTGGGCAACCTGTGCCAGTGCTCAGTCATCCTCACAGTTAAAAAGTGGTTCCTAATGTTCAGATGGAATCTCCTGTGTTTCAGTTTGTGCCTGCTGCCTCTGGTCCTGCCACTGAGGACCACTGGCAATAGCTTGGCTCTATCTTCTCCACTACCTTCAGATATTTGTACACAGTGAAGAAGTCTCCCCTGAGCCTTCTCCAGGCTGAACAGTCACAGCTGTCCCAGCCTTCCCTCAGAGGAGAGATGCTTCAATCCCCTCTAACCACTTTTTTGGCCCTTTTCTGGACTATGTCTGATAGCTCCATGTCTCTTTGATACTGTGGAGCCCATATTGGCCTCACCAGTGCTGATTAGGGAGGAAGGATCACCTTCCCTGTTCTGCTGACAACACCCCTCCAGCTGCATCCCAGGCTATCATCAGCTGCCTTTGCTGCAGGGGCACACTCTGCTGGCTCGTGTTCAATTTGGTGTCCTCCAGGACCCGAGGTCTTTTTCTGCAAAGCTGTTCCCTAGTCACTTCATGTGTGATACAAATGGCAAGTTGTAAAGTGCAAATCTAGAAGGCAGTTTACTGTAATTAGATGGATTTTCTCAGCCATAACTGTACCATGATGCCTTTACTAGGTGGTGTCCTTGGCAATAGGTGTACAGGGGACACTGCTCTCTATGGCGATGTCTAGGGCAGTGATGCCATCAGTAGTGAGCAGAGTTAGGTTTCACAGAGCTCTACAGCTGAATCTTTCAAGTATATATTGCAATATCTTGAAAACTTTGTCTTAGCTTAGAATATCCAAACTGAATATGAAACAGACTCAACATAGGAAACTGTTTTTTTCCTTATAGTACATATCTGCATTTACAGCCTAAGTGTGTTAATTAAGCATTCAATATAAATTTTTTTTTAGGGATTCCTTCCTCTAGATTTTTTTTCAAAAAATGTCTTGGGTAAATCTTGCTTGCAAAGGGAGACCATCATTATTCTAAGCAAAAAAAAAAAAAAAAGGGAAAAAATAAAGGGAGAAAATTCTGTTCCGTGCAAAGCCTATGTGCTCAGCAGGAGTTTATTTGTGGCAGTTACAATCACAAAAGGAGTTCTGAGTGATAAATATGTCCAAGACTTCAGTGGCATATCTTTATGAGTGCAGTAATGCTATACAGCACTAATGCTGTATTGTCAAAGCATCTGGGCTTTCCCACGGACTGTGTTTCTTCATCTGTGAATTCCAACTTGCACTAACTCCATGGCCACTTGTTTTAATATGTAATAAAATTTGGCTACTTTAAGGTATGCTTAAGGTATATGATTTCCTGAAAGTTCAAATTTAAATGTCATTACAGTACCATCCAAAATCAGTCAGAGTGCTAATGGGCAAGAGACCAGTATAAATAAGATATCTAACAACTAGGGCAAGAAAAAAAAAAAAAAAGATAAAGTATCAGGAGAAAAAAAATCCTTACTTTTAAAACTTTTGTGTTGTCAGGAAGGTGAGTCTTCTCATCAGTACTTTTAAAAGCAAAACAAAGCACCTGGCAAAAGGGTAAATCTATAAACCCATAAACCTATGATTATTCAGGTCAGTCACTTTAGTCTAGATGATGTCAGGGGGATAGAAATTGCTTTTTTACCAGCAATCTAAATACATCACTATCTACAGAGAATTTACCATCTTCCCATTATAATATCCCATCTCTAGAAATACACTTATTCCTTAAAAACAATCAGTTGCAAATTTGATTATAACCAAATCCTGTAGGGGAACATTTTAGCTATGCATATTTTCCAGTATTGCTCCCTTCTCTCTTTCTCTGCATTCCTGTTGGTGGTATGTGAATTGATGTAAAATAATGCCAGGCAGCAGGACCTTTCCACACTTTACCACAGCCTCCTTATTACCCTGGGTTTAGGTAACGGTTTTGCACCTTTTTTTTGTGTGTGAAGAGGACTTGCCTTCACAGTCTTGCATGCAGAAAGGCCTGTCTACAGCAAATCAAGTTACAATTTTGAGCCACATTCTGCTTTCCATGTTTGCATAAAACTCCCACTGACATGAATAAGAGTTCTGTGTATATCATGCTGTGTAATAAATAGCATTCAAAAAAGAACCTATGCAAAGCTTTCTCACTGTTTTGGGCTACCAATTTATCCTTGTATTTACAGAATATTGATGTAAGCAGATGCCCAAACTGCCTGTCATTTTTAAAATATTCAGAGACGACTGGTACCAACTGCAAAAACACCAGAAACTTTCTGGGGCTGGGATCTTGCTGGACCCTCTGCTCTGCTCCCCCAGACCATGGCAAAAGATGCCCTCGCCCTGACTCAGCTCCGTGCACACACACACACTCACCCACTTGGCAGATGATGTGCAACTGAGCTCACCCTTGCCTTCACTGGAACATCAATGTTGTCTCTAAATTGGGGACAGAGGAGGAAAAAGAAGCACAAATCCCAATCCACCAGATTTTATGTGGAGGGCCTTCGTGCAGCTCTGTCTGCCTATTAAAAGGAACAGATCCTTTCTGATCCCTTGGGCTCTGAACCAAAAGCAGAGCAGCAGCTTCCACGGCAGTCAGGGACACAACAGAGCAGTTCCCTCTTCCCACAACATGTAGAACTCTGACTCTTCCTTATTTCCAGTGTCAGAGGGAAGTCTTTCCTCTCCTTTCTTTCATCTATGACGTTCTCTCAAAGTTTCTGAGTTTTAATAAGGCAAATGACAAATAGCATCAACACAGCATAAATCAAATGTTAAATATTGATGCGCCATATTAATCTTTGGAAATGCTGTTATCTTTTGTCTACCTGTTTCAGAGCTTCAGCATGCTTCTTACTTGTGCTAAGGGCCAGGGGAGAGGGGAAAAAATGAGTAACTAAGCTGGTTACAACTGCAGCTTTCCTCAGTGAAGGTCTAGTACAAACATAATGACGTGTGAGTGGAACACACACTTATGTATGGAGATTGTCATCAGCAAGCACTTCATTTAGAAATGTTGGGATGGCTCTGCCAGATATGATACGCAGTTTTATGAATTTTTGAGAGCATTATCCACTTATTAAAGCTCTCCTCAACCGGTTTTGGCCTAAGGCACAAGCTCATTCCAGTAGCCACGCTCCCCTCCCAGAGGCCAGCACAACTCCCAGTGCATTGTTGACTTCTTTCCATACGATATCTCCAATGAAGGATGCCAGTCCTAGCCATCCTTGTCCTACCTGCTCTGCAAGGGAGTGGCAAGTGAGCAGAGGGCAGAGCAGGACTGGTCTTCCCAGCTGTGACCCACCACAAGAACAGAAAAACTGAGAAATGATGTTCAGCCCTGCAGCAGGTGGCAGCTCATTGACTAGTGTCCTCCAACACTTGACTTCTTCCAAGCCAGCCAATTAGCTCTGTGCCTGCAGCCCATGTGTGTGTGTGTGCTTGCATGCCTGGGTGCATGCAAATAAGCTTTCCAAAAGCACCCTGTCCTTACTGAGTGTGCTTTGGAGGTGTGCCACTCCACAAATATTGGAAAAGCCCTGCGGAGCTATTTTATTTTATTTTTGAGCATTGCTAGTATATGACGACATCGTTTCCACCCTTTGCAATTTTCCACAGATGATTTCTACGTTATTTCATGTTGATTCTAAAACCATTTAACAGGGTTTCCACAGAGCTCGGCCATCTCACAAAGGAAAATAAGTTGTTCTGCTGTCCTCAGGAAGCCAGAGGAGACAACTTTCCAAAAGATATCTCAATGTATGCTTTGTGTTCAGGAAGAAAAGTCACGGAGACAAGAGGAAAAAATAGTGGCTAGTAAATGAGAAATAGAATTCAATTCTCTGTGCAGGAAAAGCAGCTTGCAAGTCAAAGAAGTTCTGGCCACACAACATCTGTGGCAAGGCACCAAACAATAATGCCCTGTGTCATGAGAGGAAAAAGATGGTGCTACAGTTGTAATGCTGTCATTAGTGACACTTCTTTTAAAAGCTGGATGCTTTCAGGTAGTGCCTACTGAGTGATAACGGGTCCTCAGGTGTCTACAGTAAAACTGGTTCCATTAAACTTACTCAGTTTCAAAATTCTTCATTTTTAGCTGTCTTGGAAGTAACAATTAATTTTGGAGCCAAGGAGACACTCCTGTGCATTTCCATGAAAATAAATTACTGTTTGTATGTTTACTCAGAATGGGATGAAAAATATTTGGTGATTTTCTCCACCTCACTTATTGGTTGTACAGCTAATAAATTTGACATTTGTGAGGTGTGTTTGTGGAGTGAAAAATAGCAAATTCACAGCCTTGTTTTTTGTGTTGTAATTTTGATTTTGTTTTTTGAAAGGAAGAGCATGGTATATACTTTCATTGTGTATTTTAATGGGAAATATTGACCTTACAAGGTCTTTTAGGATGCATGAAAATCCACTTTAACTTATAAAGAACAGGGAAAGGCGAAAGCACAGCAAATATTAAAGGGGGATAATTATGATTAGAAATTATTTAGGTGAGGCTGTTATTTATGATAAAAACTGCCCACAACTTTGTATTACAAGTCCATGGTTTTGGCAGCTTACATCTGTGTCAAGCATTAATGACTTGAAGTTAAATTTACCATATTGTTCAGGTTGATTGGGTTTTATTTATTTTTTTTTTAAGTTTCTGATCCATCAGCTTTGGCCTTTCCAAGAATGTGGTTTGGGAAAAATATGTTGTTTTGCCCAAATTTAAATGTTCTGGCAACTTTTCCTTGGAACCATTGTAGCATTCCCATGCTTCAAAGCAGGGCTTGTAATCTGGCAGGGGATTGGCCATGACTTCAGGGATATGTCTTGTACCATTTTTCTGAAAATCCACCTAATTTGGCCAACACATGCTTTTAGGGGGAAAAAAAAAAAATCTCACTTCATAAGCTGCTCAGTGGAAACTGTAGATGTTAAGAGATAAAGCCTCTACAAATGCCATTATTGTGGATCCTCATGTCATTGTCTCTGAGAGGCAATCGAGACTAAACATGTACCTTCTCCATGAGATAACAGAGGATGCCTGAAGCCAACATTATGGGAGAGAATCCAGCCTTTTTCTGTAATAGCAGCTCTTGGCTGAGTTACAGCTAGCACCAAGAGGAGGGGCCACACCTGTAGTGTACAGGACTATATCCATATGATACCCTCAGGTTGTGTCTATGCTTCTGACCCTGCAAACATGTCCAAAATCATGTAGGTAGGTATTCCTCAGGTTGCCACTCAGCTGGCTTCTAGAGGAGTGGACAGAGGCTCTATTGAGGTCTTTGATGCAAATGACCAGGAAATCAAAACTGCAGGTCACAAAACCTTGAATATTTTCTGCTCAGTCAATTTACTGCCTCAGTGACACTCCTGCTAGTGGTTAAATTGGAGACTTCAAATGCAGAGTAGACAGCAAGGGGAATGAGGATGGAGAAAAGGGTGGAAAGACTGTAGTCTGTTGACACCAGGGTTTAGAGAGCAAGATCAACTGGGGTTGGGACTAGCTGGACAAGAAAACTGGTATTGGGACCTGGGAGTTGAAAGCAACAGAGTATTGGAGTGAGCACGGGAGAGGAGCTGTGGACAGACGTTGGGATCATCTGTGGATCATTTGGGGCAAGAGGAAGTCTACACCACAGGGGATGATCAGACCAAGGAGGTGAAGAACAGTGCTGGGGGAGAAAGACAAATGTGGTCAGGAACTGGTTATCAAGAATGGCCTGGGATAAGAAGTAGAAGTGCTGAAGTGGAGATGAAGATGAATGCCAGAACTGGACAGAAAACTCAGGAGAGCTTAACTAGGCCTGTTGGTCAGTATAAGAAAAAAAGTGTAGATCATAAATCAGACATCAACCTGTCAGACAGAGACTGGATCTAGTGAGATAAGAAGTCAGGGGTAAATAAGTTTGAAGTCCAGAAGACAAGAGAAACAAGAGGTCAAAGGGATTACACAAGAAGGGTGTGTAAGAATACTCAGGTCATTTCATGGCTGAGAGGTTGAGCTTTCACAATTAGGAAAAAAAACAGATTTGCCTGACAACTTGTTCTGTTTGTGAGGCAAAGAGGAGACACCTCTCAGGAGAAAAAAAAAAATACAAATGGAAGGGCGATAGAGATCAAACGAGGCGTTAGAACTTACCAAGTTTTAACAAAAACAAAGTAGGTTCAAAGAGCAGGGGAAACAGAAGACAGAGAAGGTCAAGAACTATTTAGCATAGTAACTCAAAAGAAATTGGCATCAGTCTATTATTGTGGGGTGGGGGAGGATACCATCATCGTTAATGATGCAGAAATGCTCAGAGTAGATTTTCATTCTACTTGGAAAGAAGTGGGACAACATTTCAGTATTAAATGAAGACGTGATAATATTTTCCAATCTACAAATAACTGAAGGGTATATTAAATGACTCCTAGAGAGATAAATATTTTAAAGTTAGCTCTTTTGGATAACTAGCATGCAAGAGCTGTAAAAGTTTTGCTGAGAGAATCTCTTTCCCACTATTATTTCTGGCAAATATTTGTATATGAAATCCCAGAAGACTCCAAAAGATCCTCCATGATATAAGGCAAATCATTGAAAGCAAATTTTCTACAGTGAATACTAAGATTACCTACTTCAGTTTTCTGTGGAGAAGTCCTGAGCTCCACAGGGCTCACCTTTTAGAACTGGACCCTTCTCATCTCCCTGTGTAATCCACCAGGTAGAAACAAGAAGAATTCCACCTCCTCATCCCCAAAAGGTGGTGTCAAAATGAAGCTCATCAATACAACAGTGGTAAGTACACTACAAAAGTCTGTAGGAAAGTGAATAACTCAACCTTCACATAGGGGTCTGAACACTGTTCAGTGAAAAAGCCACAGGGTCTTGCACTGAGCACAGACCCAATATAAATAGCTGCTCATTAAGCGAGCACCACCTGCTCCATGAGCTGGATGAGGCAGGGGCTCTGTGGGACAAACAGTGCAGGATTATGCTCATGTAATAAAAGATTGTGCAATGTGCAGAGGGACCAGACTGAAGCTCCACCAGCCAGCTTAGCACTGGTGTTTTCTAGCACTTGATTTTGTCACCTTTAGTAATGATCTTTCACTGCAGTTTGTGTGTCATAATGTGTTTGTATTATCGTTAAATAGTCTTTGGTAAGGGACCAAAGCTGATGTGGAGCTCAGTGGAACCTCTTTTAATAGCCTTCGAGACATCAGTGGTGTGAAGCAAGACAAAAGGTAGTAGAGGGAGTATTGCTGGAGGGAGTAGTGGTAGTAGAGGGAGTATGAGACTGCTCATACTCCAGAACACATCCAGTGAAGAAGCGGGGAGGAAAAGAGAAAGATGAAATGCCAAATGTGATAAAAATGCAAACAAACCCCTCTTTGTCTTCCTAAGACACCAGACTTCGGGGAAGTTTGCCTTCTGATCCCAGTTCCAGCTCTGTGACTCAAGCTTCACTCTCCAGATCTGCAGTGTGTCTTCCCATTTATCTCTAACTAGGACAATTTCTGAGTCCTGTGTGAGTCATCAGTGGGTTTTATATAGAAACCAAAGAAGGTTCTTCCAGTCTCTCAGTAAGATATGCCGTGCTGCCAGGGAAGCACTTTTGGTTGTTCTGACAGGCAATTGTAACTGCTCTGAATTGCCTGAAATACCGTCTGAAGAGCAAAAGGATCATTCGCCATCTAAATCCAAAAGGGTTTATAATGCAATCTTTGTGTTGCCTGGGTGCATTGATCCCACCTTGCAATTGCTGATATTAGGCTTTGTAAACTGGCCAGAACCCAGTGGGTATAATTTTCAGGCTGGCTAACTCACAGGGTTCGAGTGATGCCACTTGGGGGCTCAGAGCCAGCAGAGGGGAGGGGGCAGCATGCGACACATGGGAAGGGGTCTGAGTCAGGGCTCCCAAGAGCACGGAGACCTGACTCCTCTCTCCTTCCTGCTTCGGAAACCACTCCTCACAAGCCGGGTCCACTTGCTGACATCCACCTACCCTGCAGTTAGGTCCTGTCCTTTCTCAGCTGAGACAGGAGGGACAGGTGGCCCATGCCGGAAGCAGTGGCTGCGGCACAGGA
Organism: Corythornis vintsioides; assembly: GCA_025447755.1. Taxonomy (NCBI): domain Eukaryota; kingdom Metazoa; phylum Chordata; class Aves; order Coraciiformes; family Alcedinidae; genus Corythornis; species Corythornis vintsioides. Next base: position 41,948 of record JAOEGS010009476.1, read on the forward strand.
GCAGGGGGGGGATCCTGGTCGAGAGCCCAGAGCTGCCATGTGACAAACAGGAGGCCAGGTATTAACAGGTGGGTGAGAAGACAGGGGCTGGCTGCCTGCTCAGGGAAGCGGCCGTTTTAAAACCAAGGCAGCAAGGATCACAGGGAGAGCGTGCATGGTGGGGAGGGCATATTTTGAAGAGGAGGAGGAAGGAGCTGTTTTGGAATTGGGTGTAAAGCCATTTGTTTGGAGGAATGCCAGGGTAACAGTAGGTGCCCAGAACAAACGCGCGCAGCCATCCCAGCATTCGGAGCCCGCATGCTCGTCCTTCGCAGTACCTAAGTAGGTCAGCCCATTTCTTCAACCTTTCCTCTTCCCTTTCTCACTTGCTCTCTTTGTGGGAGGTGGCGGTGGTGGTAGCAGAGGGGCTACACCCATTTTCACTGATTTCCAACACTGTCTACGTGTGAACAAGAGAAGCGGAGAGAAGCTAAAGCTGCTTTCTTATTAACAGCTGGTGACAGTCCCTTTACACAGTGCGTGTCGCATTTCTTAGCTGAGGTAGAAAGGAGTGAAAGAGGAAGGCAGTTATTTAAAGTTTAACATTACAGATGAATTACGAGGATATTCTGAGGCTCACAGCCCCCCTCAGCAATTCTGTGAGCCCCGAGGCTGGCCTCACCACACCTTTGCAAGCGACTATTTTAGGCAAGTGTGCTCATTGGGTTCAGGAGGACGACTGCTCCAAGTAATTCTGGGATGCAGGTTTCACACCACAGGATGCCAGCGGGATCCAGTGAAGGTTATGGACTGTCTAGCCTGAACTCCATCTGTGCCCTGAAGTTTCCTCTTGGCTGGGCACCACTGAAGGACCAGAAGCAGCCAGTAGGAAGCAGTAGGCACAGGGGCTCATGGGGAATTTAAGCCATCTGAATATGGCACTCAGTTTTTTAAGACAACATTTTTTTTAAACGCTGTGAACATATTGCACCCAATTATAATTGTGTTATATACTCTGTGCCGTGATATGAGTGCATGCCTCCTCCTAGCTATGGAGGGGCATATCTGACACACATACAACAAGTACACTGTTTTCTCCTCTGTAGCTTCTCCCAGCCTGCGTATCACAATAGTATTCGCATGCCTCCCAGTAGGGCACTGAACTGTGTGGCTAACATCTGCCACGTGTTGTTTGTTCTGTCCTCCTCTCCCAAGGAAGGAGGTGAATGTAGTGGAGCATCTTGTTTTTGCAGCACATTTGTTCAGCTTTTGCTTTCCATGCATGTGGAGCTATGTATTTATGTTAGCAAAAAGTAAGGGCACAGAACGTGTCCTACAATTGGAAATGTATTTATTTCAGTAAGGGGAATTACGTCTAATTAAGTCAAATTAAAAAGGGAAGGGAGACTTGATTTTCTTTATTCTCAGCATACTCCGTTTGACAAATGGGTCTTAACCACAGATGACAGTATTAGCTTCAGCGTCTCAGACAAGGAAATCTTGGCTGCTATTCCCTCTGCCCATTTATCTATGAGAAATTTAAAGACACATGTGCCCACTTCCTGGACAAACACTCTTCATCTCTTTTTTTTTTTTTTTTTTTTTTTAATCAAACAGTAATACATATATTTGAAATCTCTTTAATATGTGTCCTTTTACCCTTCCTTTCAATAGGCAGCCTTCTACACGATACCCTCCGCAGACCTTGCCAAGCAGTAACACTGGCTCTGTACGCATCTCTGTTTCATGGCAGTTTGAGTCTGCACCTGATTCAGTGGCAGGGGCACTTCTGAAGCCTAGGACCATGGCCTAGATGCACTTTTATCTTTAGGGCTGTGTTTTAAGTATTTGCACCTTTTCATTATGCTGAGGTTTATTGACAATTCTTAATTGAGCAAATAACTGGTATTAGGCAAACAACAATTCTAGGGGGCACTGAGAGATAGAAAAAGCTGACTTTTTAAGACAGAGGGGAAATGTATTCTGTATTTTAGCAAGAAACTGAAAAATTTGTTGAGCCCAGAGGTAATGTCCTATGCACTGGGTGTGTGTTTTTACAGCTCTTGCAGTTTGGTATTTTTTTATTTGAGTCAACTTTTCAGATATTTTCTTACTATCGGTATAAAAACAAAAACATATCCGTGTGTCGCTGTTAACAATAAGTTGATATACACTTTTTCCATGTGTATTTTGAGATTACCTTATTTGAAAGGCTCAGAGTGAGAATTTATTTTCTTTAAGCTTCAGTAAAATGGCCAGTTTCTTATAATCTTCACCACTGCCTTCCAGGCACTCTGTCTCATCCTGCACTTGCTGGCTTGGTGTTATGACAAAAAGCAAACACAGGTTCACGAAAGCATTACAGGAAGCAAATAGTGCCTTTAATGCTGGAGGTTTGCCAGCCCAGTAGTATCAAAGCTGAGATTTTCCCGACCTCCACCACAGGGCTCCAAAACGGGTCAGGATTCAGCCTGTGCTGACAGGACCTGGATTCAGAGTGCTTCGGAGACGTGTGCTGGCGAAGTCTGTGCCACCTCTCTGAGGTTTAGCATAGTGTGGGGTGGTCCTGTGCATTCAACACCCATAAAAAAAGTCTGTTCCCAAACTTTGATAGAATGTAAGACTGCAGTTTCCCCTCCATGACTGTTCTTTTAATGTTACAATTATTTTAGAACATGAAAAGTACCACAATAATAGCAAATACGCTGAACATCAGGACAGGGCAATATGAAGCCTGCTCTACCACTAACAAGGGGCTGATGGAGGAGCAGCCACTGACCCTATCCCCAGGTATGCTACAGGGCAGTGAGTTTGGTCTCCTGCATTGGCCCCGCGCCTCTGGAACGAGCCTTCATCGCTGTCAGCCCCCTCACCACAGCTCAGCCCAGCTGCACCCCAAAATGCCACACAGGCTCTGGCAGGCTGCCTAGCCTGGCCTTATGCAGCCAGGCTGCCACCCTGCAGCCTGCCCACCGCCCTGGCTGAGAGCAGGAGGCCACACCATGCTTCGAAGAGCTGGCTGCCGTCCTCTCTCTCCCGCCTCCCCCCCAGACATTTGTTTGTCTTAAGTACAGCTTTTTTTTTTCCCTTGGGCTGCCACAGATTTTCCACCTCAGCGGCCAACCAACAGCCAGTGTGGGTTGTTCGTTAGTGGCCGTGAGGAAGGCCACCTCTCCCAGTGCCGGCCCTTTCTGGTGAGGGAAGCAGGCGGCAACTTTGCGTAAAATGCCAAACAGCCTTTCTTGTTTTCCTTGGTTGCCGGGATAGGAACTGACATTGTCCCTGACGGAGCACGAGGACTCTCCGTGACATGGTGGGGACAATGGGAAGCGATGTTTTCTTGACCCGCTGCAGGAAATCCTGTGCGTCTTGCCGGGGAACGCAGCATTTTCCTGCCCCGTCTGCGGCTGGGCTCTAGCTCCGAGGGCCCGCGGCAGTCCTGCTCAAATGTACCTTTTGATCCTCTCCTAAGTTTTCATGGGATCGACTCTATTGGGCCCCCAGGTGGACCTGGGTGCTGTGCACCACGTCCTGGTGCACTGCAGTGGCGCTGGGGGCTGCCTGAGGGGTCACCAACCTCCCTCCAGGGGCTTGAGGGGACAGCACCTGCTGAAAACAACCTTGAGCTTCATGAGCTGCTAACAGTTCTGGGGAGACACTGTCTCACTTGGCTGGAGCTGAGCTGATCTTTTCCACTGGCTGTTACTGCTGCTGTTGATTAAATGATTTAATTTTTTTTTTAAGAAACAATTCAGAAAGTGACGCATTACTTCTGCCTATGGACAGAGGGAACAGCTGAAACGTGGGAGTCCAGACTACAGCTGTGTGACTACAGCTTTTAAAGAAAAAAAAAAAGAAAAAGTGCATATTTTGGTGAATAAAAAATACTGATTCCCTCTGCTGGTGTTATGGACCTTATTTACTTACAAAGGTGGTGGTGGTAGTTGTTGTAGTCACCAGACTTTCTATGAAAGCAAAAGTGAGACAAGCAGAAGAAACCATGTCCTCTTCACAACTGGGGGATGGTTAAATCACAGCAGTCACCCTGCCTGGCCTCCTTCCTCTGTTCCAGAAGGTACATCTGTATCTTCTCTTCTCTTGGTCATCACTTAGGGTCCTGTCACGCAAAGCAGCCTAACTGCCACAGATGATTGCATCCATCAGAGGAATGGTGTCATTGTTAGGAAATAAGTATTCACACAGATAAATTAGACTCAGGGCTTCTGCAGCCCTTTGGAAAAACCTCACACTCTTAAGACCCATCAAATGTTTAGGGAATGGGTGTGGATAATTTCTGAATAGGAAAAAACAGAACAAAACAAATGTTTTCCTATGGCACCCACGCACAGAGACAATGCCATTAAGGTTGGGCAAAAGATCCATCAGGGAAAACAATTAACGAGGACTACAAATAACCTGTTTACTGACAAATCCAGGGTGGCATTTTTAAGTGTTTCTTTTTTTTTTTTAATCCCTAATTCCTTGCCATACAGCTATGAACAGGGACATTTACATGAACTTGGTGCACTGTGTGTGCAAAATTCATGCTGCAAGGAGAGGGCTGTGCTTGTTAGAGAATTCATTTGCAAAAGCTAATGGTCCTGGTTGGAAGCCTCCCTCTACCTTTCCCTTTTTCTTTTCCCTTTCAGAACAGATGCAGGAAGAGCAACATCTCTTGGAAACATTTGTGCCGGAATTGTGTGATTCCTTGCACATCCAAAATAACCTCCCTTACACAAATGCCTGCGATAGGTACATGCTGTTGGAGCATGAGGGACACCTCCTTTGCCTACATGCTGTCTCCCTGCAGCAGCAGTGCAACAAGGCAGCTACCACGAGCATAATCTTATCATTAATCTACGGATCAGGGACACACACAGATGCAGGCTGCTTGAAGAAGGAGAGGGCACGTTAGCAGGATCTCACATAAACAGCTCCACAAAACAGATGTGATATGCAGTGTGCCTGTGGACCTCAATAGGCAAAACTTTCACCTTGCCCCAGCCCCACACCTGGTGGTGTGGCTGCTGGTCCCACGATCAGTGGACAAGGAAATGTGTGCTGCTTTCCTGGAAATCAGGCTTTAAACCTAGCAGCTACTGAGAGTGAGAACACAGGAGCTGAGACTTTCCTCAAGCATTTCTATTGACGTGGTGTACAGGGGAACATCCTTTAGCATATCTTTATCTAACCACCTACCTCTGCAGCTGTCCTTCCCACTGACACTGCACCCATCCCTGTACACAAGAGCTGAAGCGCCTCTGGGGAAAAAAAATGTTTGCACAGTGAACATACACATATGTTGCAGTAGAGTTACAAATGCTGAGAGATTTTGTTATCTCAGTTGTTGCCCCTCAGCTGGTGGTTCCTCCCTTTTCTGCATCTCCTCACTTGCTCCCTTTCCTTATCTCTGCTTTTTCCCCCTCCTCACTGCATTTCTTTGTTTGTTCCCACCTGCCCTTGCCCTGTCTTCACCCTCTCAGCTCTTCTGCCTTCTTCTGAGGTCCCATTACCTCTTCCTAGTGCTTGGAAAATTAATATAAAACTGCAATCTCAAAAGGAAAAAAAAAAAAAAAGCAAACAGTTGCAATAAGCAACTCTTCTTGAGAGCAGTCTGACCAGTGAGTCATTCCCAGGGCTTTTGAAATGACAACAGGCATCTTCTCTTGTCTTTGCTGTTGCTGCCGTTGTGTTCCTCACAGCAATGCTTACCAGCCAGTGGAGAATGGGGCCCCCTTATGCTTGGTGCTGCATAAATCATTTTCTTTAGCCTGCGGAAAAAAAGAAAAAAAAAAGAAGGAAAAAAAACCCAACACAAAAAGAAGATGGATGCGTGATTCAAGGATTTACTGCTTAGATTGCTTTGGGGATCTTTTATTCCTCACCCCTTCCTGTGTTTTTCTCCCAGGCTGCCTGTCCTGCTGGCCTAGACCTTCACCCCACCCCATCACTCTCTCTTGTGTCTGGCTGCCCCCATCTGATTTACCTTCCATTTCACTTTGTCCTCTGCTTTGTCCACCCGCATGCTTCTCTCACTGTCACGTACTCCCTCTCCTGTGTGGCCATATCCCCTGATTGCCTTCTCCATTCTGCAACACTGGGTAGCTTTTCACCACCTTGCTGTTGGAATCAAGAGATGCAAAATATTCAGTGTGAGGTAGACACTGAATGGTTAAAACTTGGCAAAGTTATAGAAAACTGAAAACAGGCTCTCATAGCAGAAAGTGTCAGGTACCACCAGCTCCAGCTAAATTAAATTCTGTCCCTGTAGTGTGTATGCACAGAGACATTTATATTCATATTTTTAACAGCCTTCTAAACTCTGCAGTTCACTGACAAACCCTTCATGAAGCTATCATTCCTTTTTTAACACCTGAACTTTAAAATGTCACATATAGCATTTAAAAGGACAGGCAAATAACCAAGGAAACATCCTAGCATGCATTTTGCTTCCTCTCCTTATGGTTGATCTAAAGTCCATGGAAATCAATGGCAGTCTTTCCATCTAGTTAGCAGAGTTCGCATCCGGAAGGTTGGTTCCTCCTAAAATTTCAGATTAAAAAGACCCCACACAAATGTGGGGTTTAGAGCTTCCTTTTACTCATATATCTGTCAAGACTGATGTGCTGTCAAATGATCTTTTCAATGCTAAATATACACCATTAACTACTAATAAAAAAACAGGCTTTAAAAATTCAGCTCTTTTTGGCATCTGTACAGAGCATTCCACTTGATCTCACAAGATGTATGGTTTGCACTAGGATTGCAGTCACAGTTTTCTTGTTAAAGCTGTCAACCATTCCAATGTCTATCTTTACAATGAAATTCAAACCTTGGTTAGGAAAATAGGCATTTTTGCTTAAACTATGATATTAAGATCCTTCTCTAGCCCCTTCCTGTATACATTTGCAGGCTACAGGTCCTGATAAAACTAGGTTGCAAGATGGAAACAAGGGAGGGTTGATCCCTTGTATTTGAGACACTTCCTCTCAGTGGCAGAGATATTGTGGATGTTAAATATTTCCTTAAACATGCTATTTTTTTTGGAAACACATTTCATTAGAACCACTTACAAGACAAAACTTCACTGTCTGATCTTATTAGAGTTACAAAGGTAACTCCAGGACGGAACAGTGCCTTTTGACTGTCTTAAAATCAACAGAGAAATTGTCCTGAACATTAGGTGATTTTACCATAGCATTGCATCAGTACCCGATTGGACTCACTACCAGATGTTTGATAATGGCATAGAAGAGGTGGAATCAAGCTCATAATTGTTTTCTTGTGAAAACTGATCATCTTCTAAAGGCAAATGCCTAGAGCATTTTTGACAAACCAGTGTAAATGTTCAGTCAGAATTGCATGAATCAAATTTAATGTAACAACATAAAGCAAAGGGACAATAGAGGTATGGGTTAAACATATGTCTTCTAATGCTTAGGCACAATGGGGAGCCCCCTTATCTGATTCCATAATGCGCCTTATTATGCTTAAGTAACGGGTATTAGAAGCCAAGCAGTATGTTAAATCTCCTCCTACATGGTACATTCCCATACTGCCTAGATACATATGAATCCTGCATGTCACATGTCATTACATTTTCTGAGACTCTATCTCCATCCATGCTAAAAATACACAAGAGAGAGAACTTGAGTGTAAGCAACAGATACTTCTGCACAGACCCTTGGCAATACTGAGACTGAGAGATTTATACATGTGTTTATTATTCATTATTGTTTGAAGAAAAGCATTTCTGAAGATAACCAGCCCTAGGAGTTTTCCTAGCAAGGACCTGGTAGGTGCTCACACCTACCCGTTTCCAAGATGGATAGTCTCAAGTGAAGCCCTCTCCACCTGTCTTTTCATCTACATGGTGGCCTGATTTTTTCTGATGTGCTTAGTTACAGTGCCATTCTTGTAAAAATAACTCCAGAGCTATCCATAAATACTCTCACTTAGAAATTCCAAGCAGTGAACAAATCTGTGAAACTCGTGACCTGCTGGTGTCCCGCTCCTCCACTATGGAAACATGGGGATCTCAGAGCCTGAGCCTGCTCTGGGAACAAGCCACCTTTCAGCAGCTTCTGCCTTGCATCCTCTCTCCCAGAAAGGGTCCCTGCTGCAGGGCCACCCACCAGCAGCTCAGGGTGGCCTCCAGGAGTCCAGGTTGCAATAAGGATGGAAGGCAGAGTTTCTGGACCAGACCCTGCTCCCCTCCCCCTGCTCCAAAAAAGCAGGAAAACCATTCGTGTCCTGAAACCTCGCTCTAGCGACTTCATCACTGGTGTTCTGGAGTTGGGTTTGGTTTTATGCACGGGAGATGGGGGAAGAGCAGCAGTCCCCTGGTGCCATGTGTCAGGCAGGAACATGACACATGCTCGAAGTACCCCTGGTGTCCCGGGCTTTTGCATTTCTGCAAGAACAGCCGAATGGGCAGACCTCTCCTGCTCGGCTGCAGCAGATGGAGCGGTGAGGCAGGCTGCGTGTCTGCGGGGCTGGGCAGTGGAGCTGTGCTCTCGAGCTCCAACTAATGAAGCTGATTTGATGAGCTGATTATTCTTGTGTATTAGTGCATCGCTGACATGGTGCTCCGCGCTGTACCAGACACAGAAGGAAGGGTACAACATGGGCCCCCTACTGAGCTTTCCACCTAGGCGAATGGGCAAAACAATCTAGAAAGAGGAGGTTCTGGGTGATGAGAAGGAGATGAAGCCCCTCTTTGTAACAGAACACTGCAGCTCTCTGAGCTGGAATGTAGCAGCATTCCTAATTTAGACACTCTGGTTGAATTTTAAGTGGAAGTGAACAAAACATTTCAAAAGCTGTCCCTGTTCTCTCAGCAGGAAGACATCAAGAATTTTCTGGGTTTGGGGAAGAAATACAGCACAAAACTGGCCAGAGTTTTCCCAGGTAGAGATGTGATTCCTGGAAGCAAGCACGAGTTATCTGGATGTGATGGATGTAAACAAAAAGCGGTTGGTTATCAGGAGGTGATTCATGATGGGAGGGATAATGATGAATAGGTGTTATGACAACAACTGCTCTGCAGCTGTAGCTCTCTCCTCTGCTACAAACTGCCAAAAACTCACCAGCTTTCTCTTGGGACCTTCTAATGACAGTAAACAAGGCTTGACAGTGTCCAACACAGAAGGTACCTGACTGTTGACCTCCTCGTGGCAGGACAAAATTGTCTAAATAACATCAAGATGTGGAATTGCAGGTACGTGTTAGGTCTCTGGGTTTTTGCAGACAGTAAAACATCCCACAGACAACATTATTCCTGTTTTACATAAGCCATTAATTATGTTAGTAATGTTTCTATCTGTGCAGTTTCTACAATTTTAACCCAATATTCCTCCTTCAAAATGCAGAAAAGTACTCTCTGAGAGCACAAGGATGGCTTTTTACATATTTTTGTTCATTTTGACTCCAGATTGAACAAGAACAAGCCCCAGAAGAATATTTTTTTTCCAGGCGGAGTGGCAGTTCTGCTCTTGCTGAATAACCTGTGACAATTATTAGGCAAGAACACAAAAATAAACATTCCTTAGAAGCCAGGCTTCAATATTCCCTACAAAGTATCAAGCCCTCCATTTAGAGGTCATCTGCAGAGTTTGAAAAATACTAGTTAAGGTGGCTTGGTGTGTGCTTGGCATGACAAGCTGTACTGAACACACACAGCACAGTCCAGAGGAAGGACCAGTTATATAGTGGGGATCAGGTACTCAAAGAAAGACACTGTGTAGTCTTCATCACAGTATCTGGATGCAGATAGAAATAAACAGGAGAGATTTGCTAGAGGGTGCAATGCAAAGCTGAATGCATACAGAGGTCTGCTGGAAAGTGGGGCTGAGGTGAAAGTGTTGCTTGTAGTATTTATGTATTTATATTTATTGAGTATCTTTCCAGATTCCCTTGATTCAAGTGCTTTATTCATGTGAGTCCTATGCTTCACCCCATCCGGGAGGTTTCTGCTTGTCAGCTCCTCAACTCTGTCATTCCTCATTACAACAGTCACCTATGAGAATACATAGAGAAACAAAAGGCCAGATGCACAGCTGCACAGATGAGTGGAGCACACTGTAACACAGGAGAGCAACTCTCTTTGGACATAACTAACATGTGTGAACTTACTTGACTGTTTGTAATCCCATTTCTTGTTGCCTGTTCTCACAGCTATGCTGAATTTAAACATGCAGCCACAAGTGTCCCCTTTTTTCACATGATAAGGCCTCTTGAATCTATATGGTGAGGCATTAAGAAGAATGGACATCCAGGAACAATGAAGGATGAATGGGAAGGAGGAGTGAGGGTTAAGGCAGAGAACTTTGACTCAATGTCACTGAGTTCCTTTTTCAGTTCTACCAGAAATTTTTCCTGCATGCTGTTGGACAGGCCACTTCACCAACATGTGCCTCAAGTAGGAAATCTGTCAGATGGGAACACCAGACAGTCTACACCATGAGGTCTTGCTGGATGTCCCTGATGTATGTTTGTGAACTTCTTAAATACCACTTAGGCTAGCACCACAGAAAAGCTTTCAACTATCAAGGCAGAAAATGAAGCAGAGGCTCTGAGATCTGGAAACATCTTTCTGAGGATTCATGCCTTGCAAATAATGTCAATACTACTGCCATGCATATTCTGCTGAACTTTCTGTGATGTGACTCCTGTTTCTACACAACAGCAAATATCCCATGAGGTATGAAAAACCACTGCCATATACTTGACCACATTTTCATTGCAGACCAAAGTACTCATTGATTAAAATTTCAGAGCTGTGGGATGGTACAAGGAGTGGTGAGTTTAAGGACCAAGAGTGAGAGGAAAATGTCTTTACAACTGAAAAGTTGTGTCGGACAGCAAGTCTGAGTTTCCCACCTGGAATGTGGGAAAAAATGTGTTCTGTTTGCCATTAATTCCTCTTCCCCCCCTTCTCCCTCTCTAGCTCCTTTTTTTTTTTTCCATCCCTTTATTTACAGGGATGAATACATTACTCTTTTTATGAAGGGGTTATACAACACCTAGAACAGCACTCAGACACACAATGCTCTAGACCACGCTGGAGATCTTTCAGTGCTCCTGCAATTCCTTATATCTGACCATCAAGTAGCACCTATTGTCAACATCTTGTTCTGAGTCATCTCCCTCTACCAACATTGTGCATGCAAATTAAACATATTTTTCTGCACAGATCATTAAGAATAACATGACTGCTTATTTTCTGAGCCAATCTATAGCTGTCTTCTTAGTAAAACACAGAAAAAAACTCATATTCTCTTTAAATGACTACTGGAATCAGTATGGAATACCTGTGGATTAATTGGGTATTTCTTGTCTGTGAAGGTGTCACCTTTCAGTGACATCCCTTGATAAAAGAATTGGGAATTATGACCTGATATGGTAGCATGTTTATGTGAACAGTCTTCACATGGCTATGACAGGATCTGAAGAGAGAAGGATCAAGGATATATTGGTTATCAGCTGCTTTTCAGATAAGTTTCTTAATACAGTGAGACTTAAAGGCAAGCTGGTAGGGTGCTGTGAAATCTATAGATAAGTATGAAACAGTGAGCAAACCTAAAATGATGCATTTTTTGATGTGACTTGGTAGTTTTCTAGCAGGGTTATAAAACAGAAAAGACCTGCAATTTATATTATTGTTTTGAAGACTTGTTGCTTACATAAATCTTAAACCACACTGCTTCTGACATGGAAGTTGGGAGGAGATGATTCTCCTACACCCTGTCTGCAGCCCTTCTGCCCTGTGCTAGAGGTGAGGTGTTGGTGAGAATTGCCAAGAAAATGAGTGGCAGCATCTAGGGATGGAGAGGCAGAAACCTAAACCAGAACACCTGGGAGATAATCTGATGCATCTCATGCACCTACACAGCAGGGTGAACCAAAATATCAGGCATCTTCACACCTCATATTTCCCTCTTTTATTCCTAAAAAAACCAAGTTTTTTCTTAAGGGCACAACCAAGCCCTAAGAAAATTTGCTCTGACATCCTAATCCTGAATGTTGTTTGTTGGTTTGGTTTTTTTTATAGGAAAGGAGGGTAAACACAGTGGACCATGAAGGAGGCTACAGCTGTAAACGTGCAGAAGCTTTTTAGAAGACAAATGATGGAAAACTGGCTAGGAAAGGGCCAGAGTAAATAATTTCTCTTGCTCACAAAATTAAGTGTATGCAAGAAGTAGCAGACAGTGACTATGGGAAAACCTGTCAGAACAAAGTAGCAGCCTTCCATTCTCTTCTACCTACAGACACAGCCAAATGCAAAAGAATGGGGTTGGGGGTTGTTCATAAATAGTCTGGCTGCTGTTTGTCAGAGGCAACAGTTGAAATGTCCATGCACAATTGCTACTTTAGCATGTGCTAAAAATGACAATGGCATCCAATCGCAATGGCCCCGCTGAGAACTGTCTTTCCAAGTCACAGTCATAAAACTACTGGTGGGTGGTCTTCATCTCTGCTTGTCCTCATTATCATTTCATTGTGTTTCTGTGGCCCACTGCACCATGGCACTCCCTGCATTTTAAAGCATTTCATTGATGGGGCAGTTTGACATTCATATTTATATGTCCTAGTTGTATTGCAGTGGTTTCTCCTATTCTTGGGGTCCAAGGCTTTTGTGAAATGGTGCGAGGAAGATGTGAATTCAAATCTTGGCCCAATGAATTGGGTATTGTCAGGAAATAAAAGAAAGTATCAAGGATTTAAACATCCTGGACCCTATCCTGCTGCTGTGGAATATAACTGAAGGGTTTTTCCAGCCAGGGGCTGAAAGCATGACTCTGAAAAAGGTCAGATGGGCAGCACATACCTGGTTTGGGGTTCAAGACCAAACTTACTGGGTTACAATGTTAAGAGGAGGCAGTCTGTTCTCCATCTTCCTCCACCAGGAGTGGACAGCAAACCTCTGTTGACTCCAAAACAAGAAAGTCCAAACCCTAATAATATGCCTTTTATTTTCTTATTCTTGTTTAACACACAATTCAAAAGCTAAACAAAGCCCATGTGCAGCTCAGGGACTGGGCAAAACTTGAACTGTAAAACCAGTAATTCTGCCAAGCTTGTGAAAAATAAAACCAAAAGACAGCTTATATAGTAGAAAATAAAATTAAAAAGCAAATAACACAACACCACCAAACCCAAACACCAGAAAATAAAAGAAAAAAGAAAACAAAAACTAAAAACTAACAACCAGGAAAAAACCACACCAAACAAACAACAAAACTATTGAAAACTGAAGATTTACTTCAATTGTTTTACTTGCACTGATAGCTCCTCTGCTTCAGGAACTAGGACCAGAGAAGAGAATTTGTTCCTCCCTCCACTCCTCAGGCAGGATGGGTGGGGGACACAGCAGAGACTTGATACATGCTGGGCTGCCTTGCCCTAGCTGGAAAGCAGAGTAAAATGGGCAGGGATAGGAGGCATAGGGGGCTTCTGCCATTTTGCAGGGCTGACATGTACTTAGCTGGCTTGCTGTGCAGCAAATACCCTGGTTCTGCATACATCGGGCTGCACTACATGGCTCTTCTGACTTTCCAAGATTTGCTTGTTCCAGGCACATAAAGGAGCAGCTGCTGCTCATGTGTGCATGTGTTGTTGCCCAGTGAGGAGCTGAGGATGTGTCTTGGCAAATGGCAAGAGCCTTAAGTCTGCAGGTAAAAATGCCACAGAAGGGAAATTAAAAGATATGCCCAACTAAAAAATGTAAGAAGGTGTTTGTTTAAATGTTCTGCAGATGACTGTTCAAAGCAGGGCAAAGCACAGCTTGCAAATCAAACTAAAGAATGAATAAAATATCTGTCATGGGCTTCCTCCAAATTTTCCTTAAAAAAATTATGTGTGGACAAGAAGATAAGGGTCTGCTTTTAGCCCAAAGATCAGTCTGTTCCAGGAGTGCCCTTTCCTGGAGTATCTCTTTTAAACCTGATCATCTTCTCAACCCCTTAGTGGGAATGCCAAAACTGTTAGAAGAGCCCTTCACCTCACAGGATCACAATTCCCTTCTTCACCCATAGAACAAGACCATAAAAGAAGGAGGTGTGCAGGCATCTTGCATTGCTCTTCCAACATGCCTCAGTCCTGATCTGAAAGCTTGCAGAGAAGGATTCATCCTCTGTGCACATTCAGTCCTTGGCCTCAGCTGTTGGTGCCAGAAATGGGAGCAATGAGAGCCAAGTGGGATGACAGCTTTTGTGCTGTGCTCTTTGGCCCACTAGAAACTGGACAGAGAGACTAGCAATAAAGATGCTTTTCTCAACCACTGTGCCTAGATCCATAGCAAGCCACCAGCAGCAATAACTGAATCCTGGACTTTTGTGCTTACATAGCAATGACTTGAGATATGAGAGGTGATCTGGACAAACAGAGTGGGCCAGTACACATCTCTGTGGAGCATCTCTAACATGCTCTAGACTCAAGGCAGGAGATTCCTGCCTAACTCTCCTCCGTGAGACAGGAATCGTGTATGACAGAGCTAGCACTAGTTATACTATTTGTTTAAATATTATTTGCCATGGTTGTAGCACTTCTGTTGGTGAATGATTGATGGACCAGCTGGAACTGCATTGAGCATATTCATTACGTTTTTGGTATATTTTTGCTTTGGCTGACAATGGTTTGGACTCATAATTTTCATCTTGTGCCTTATTTATGAGCTGTTTGAGTTGACAGTTTCCTATTTGCCATTCATCCCTCATGGTATTGAGTTGATCACCTAAACCACACAGTACCCCTTCTGTTTCCCTCTGGGTAGGTGAAAATTGTCAGAGAACAGTAAACAAGGAAATACCACCACAAACACATAAACATGCATGTATTTTATGTGAATAAGGATATTACAAAGAGCAATCAACCATTCCAACAATAGTCAACCCTCACTTCCCTAAGGATATATCCAGAAGACATAGCATGGAATGAGGTTTCATATGAAATTTAAACAAATATTCACCAGCCCCATTTTTGAACACATAACCTGCTCTGTTATTTGGACCTTCAAACTTTGGTCATGTTGGAGGCTTCCTTGAAGATAATAACTAACTTGTATTTTTAAGGTTAGTGTGAATTTTCCTGATGAATTCTCTTACTACTTATGCAGGAGAAGGGAGAGGTTCACATTAAGGAGCTTAAGCAGTTATTTGGTTATTATTTTGATCTATAATGTGTGCTCTTACCAGCCCCAAAAAAGAAATTAACTTTAGACAAGGTTCTGACCTACATGCAAAAATGAGACCTGACATTTGAAACTTATTAAGCTCTTAATTTAAAAGGCAAGTAATTTCATCAAATACGTATAGCTTCCTCCCATACTTGGAACTGTACAGGTGCTCAAGTCTTTCACCAGACCAAGATCATCACTCATTTTAAAGGTGAATCTCTTCCCCTTCCCAAATAACCTGCAGAAGAGAATCTGTAACAATTTTGTTGTGATTTACCTTTTTTTTCCCCTGCATTGCTAACAAGAAAAGCAGGAGTGAAGAGAAAGGGTGCTGGCCATTAGACCAACATATCTGACATCCTGACTTGATTCATTTAAGGAAGACTGCAAGAACATAAGATTATAAGAAAGATTTTTGCAAAGTATTGTGAAAAGATTAATCTCGGTAGACATCACACAAGAAAGACTGTTACAAATCATGTGCAGAGAGTTCGGGGAAATAGGGAAAGGATAGAAACCTTCTTCCTAAACACAGAAAAGACAGAATTAAAAAAGCAAGGGACACCAGAACAGTGCTGCTCTAAATGCTGCATTATGTTTAGTTAGATTTCGTGTAACAGTATGTGTCACTGACGTGACTCCTTCAGCATACACACAGAGTTTCCATTTTGTGTGATGGTATTTTACATTGCATATGTCAAAGAGAAAATAGAAATACCCTTTCAAAAAACTGTTGTTGTTTCTTTTACTTTATTTTTCTTTTGTCATTATCAATACTGGAACTTCTGCCTTTGAATCCTGTTGTAAATAGGAGAGGCTTTGCCACGCGTTGCCCTCAGTGGCTGGCTGGATGCTCAGAGGCTACTCTACTCACTTAGAAGCACTCATCAGGGAAACAGGGTCATGTTGGGAATCAGCATGGACAGCTGTGACCCAGTGTTGCCCAGTATCCATCATGACTGAGAGGACCCAATCGTAGGCAGGGGAAGTACCCTGGTCCCCAAGCACTGTCACCTATATTACCATATGTACACTCTGATAAGGTGCCAACAAGATCCTCACAACCCCCCTGCTCCTTCCATCCCCAAGCCACTAATTTCTCTGTGATGCCAAGTCCTCACATATCCCCCAGCTCAGCAGGAACACTGCTACCCAAAAAAAAAAAACCAAGTTGCCCCAAAGGCACTGATCTCAAGATGACTGAAAGAAGCTGTTCCTGGTCTGGCTTGGCATGTGCAGACAGTGGGGTCTGGGGTCCAGAAAGGTTCTTTCCAAAATGCTAGGTGTTACATCGTGTTTTGAAGGCTTAATTTGGTAATTGGGCAGCCCCCCCAGGCCATCTGTGCCGAGTGGTATCAGCACTTGCTGGCTGGGCAGAGGCACTTGGCTCCCCCCTGACAACAGCCTGACACCTCCAATTAGGAAGCACAGCCTCCCCATGGCCCACTCTCTCCCCATCTTCTCTGGGAGAGGCAGCTCCTGCCAGGGAAGTGTTAGGGTGGCCAAATCCAGGCAGAAAGGTGGCCAACCTGGGTCTCACCAGCAACACCTTTAGCACAGCAGGAGCTGATAGCAGATGCTGAAGTGGGACATAAGTAGCACTTGCCTGCTACACCCTCCCAGCTTCTGGGGGTCTGTTGGTTGGAAAGGCAGGACAGCTGTGTTCACAGACACAGCTCTCTCAGCATCCACTGCATCTCTGATTTTGAAGCTTTTATTTCAGGCCTAGTCGTCGTTGTAAGTGGCTCCAAAATTGTATTGAACCTCCAGAAACACCAGGAAGAAGCAGTTTTTGTCGTGCTGATGTTTTTGGACATATGCTTGATATTAGACTGTCATGTCTTCAAAATGATCCCCCTTGAAGGAAGGGAAAGCAAGTGTGAGAATGCCTAGGTGGTCTGAAAAGAACTTCGGAACTGTTCTGATACCAGTGGCAGCATTGCATTTCATTCTGGGAGGAGGAATATTCATTGCTAAGCTCTAAGCTTCTGATTTATAATGGAAATACTGATAGATCCAGACCCATTTGCAGATGCTATTATAATGTTTCATCCTGGGGAGGGGGAAGGGAAACAGGCTCCTTCCCTTTTCATTTTAAATATCGGTACACTGATACTGGTTTCATGAAGCATTTGGATGGGTCCTTATTCACAAATGAATAAAAATGAGTAAAGTCCTCAGAATCAAAGGTAAGCCAAAACTGGCACCCATAAGCACAAGGCAACCCAGAGAGCCCATCTGCAGCCAAACCATGCAGCAGACCCAGACACAGCTTAAAGGCTGGCAACAAGACCGCCTGCAGAATCTGCCAAGGAGCCAGATGCTGTTGCTTCCCAAGCTTGGCATGAGGGTTCCTGATTGCCATCCAACAAAGAGGGAAAAGAGGAATGATATAATGTGGTGGGATAAAACACATCCCACCTCAACCTCCTTTATTGCTCATTGAAAAAAAATCGTGGAAGATACTATTGGAAATGTATCATTGTTTTCAGAAATACATACATTAGCCACAACAATGGCCTTGCCAAATGGGAAAAGTAGGAGCTATTTAAATGTATGTGCCATTTAAAAAAAAAAAATTAAATCTTCATATGCTGTGTTTTGGGTATGGATGTCTTTGTTTCTTTTGTTAACTGTTACAGTGATAACCACTAAAATGAATACAAGAGTGGCAAAAAGCTTCCAGTTTTTTACAGTAATATTTTTAAATCCCCTGTCTGGCACAGCTGTCTAGATCAGATAGATCACAGTGATGGCTACCAAATGTAAAGAAATCAGATTTGTAAAATGAGGTGCAGAGAAATTAGAAAGGAAACTGTAAATAAAGATATGTGATGAGAAAGACATTATGAAACAAACAAACAAACAAACAAACTATATATATCAAGGCATTACACAGATAAGGGCTCTGTTTTTTCCATGATTGTATAACTCTGGAATGATGTAGCTTGGTTTTATTGGCATCTCACCTGAGGGAAACCAGAGTAACACTGTGAAGGATTTGACCCCAGCAATATAAAAAGAAGTCATGAGACTGTGCACCTGAGGATATATAAAGCCATGAGGGCTCTGTCAGGTATGGAAGTGGAGAAGATAATCAAAATAAATAGGAAAATATATGTAAAATAATATGTTGCAGGTAGGTATAGAAATAGGAGACAATAAAAAAGTGATGTAAAAAGAATAAATAAAAATATTCTTGGAGTTACCTGAACAATAACAACTGTTATCATTCTGTTATCATCATCACCATCATATCATATTTTGGAAAGTACCAAGTGCTTCCGTAATTGTTACTTCAGGGCAGCTCAAACATATTTGGAAATTCAAGTCAATTTTGCCAGAGACTTTCAGCTGAAAGAAATACATCAGAACATGGTAGACAAACCAGTCCCATAATTTCCATTGCTAGCTGTTTTAGCATAGGCAAAAGATTCAGACACCTGTTAAAAAAGGGAAGGCTTCCTATAAAATCAAGGACAAGGGAATCCCTTTTATCCATGGTTAGAGCAGTCACTAAGGACAAGGAGACTCAGTTTCACTTGAATCTCTAGACCTGTGCCCAAGGTGTTCTCTGAACAGGGCTGTGGTGCAGCTTTGCATCTCTTCTGGGCGTGGGAGAATATTGAATATTAAATCTGAGCTCTCCATGTTAACAAAACTGCTCTGCCTGCTGCAATGCTGGCTCATAGGAGCACTTCCACTGTGCCATCCCAGCTTTTATATCCCTTGGCTTTCATTAATACCTTTAATTGCAATTGTTTTATTGTAATTGTTTTGGCTTAGGAAGATGTTTCATTTTCTTCACCTTAGGAAGATGTTTCATTTTCTTCACCTGTATCAAATCACTTTTAGATTTTCATTTTTAATTCTTGTCTGGTTTTGGTCAGTCTAACTCTTTGTATTTCTTTATCAAATCCAATTATTCATACTTTCAATACACACATTCAGTAATACAATTAAACAGTCTTTTTTACAACATTCTCAACAGGTTAATTTGAAAATACTTGGTGGAATATGAGGTATGGAAATACATTTATTGTAAGGAAAGAATATAAAATAGTGAGAAATAAGTATTGAAAGGTGTTACATACTAAAAGACAGAAGGTGGCTCTTGGTGCATCTCTGTAAGTTTCAAAGACACTTGTATTTACAGAGGGCTGTAAATGTGATAAATTTATTGTATGTGTAAAATCCCCACTGTTAGAAATTTCAGTGACAACTACATTTATGCACTGGGAACTGAAGAAATGTGATACCATGAGAAGGTGTATCTCAAATGGTTTCTCTCACCTTTGCAGAGCAATGGGCAATGTTACCCTTTTTGGACCTGGATATTTAAGACTGGTTAATAAGGAAGGCTTCAGGTTGAAAGTCTGCTATGTGTTTTTATAACTGACCACTCCAGACCATGTAGCCTAAAAAATATGTATTATGCTATTTTTTTTTCTTGCTCAATGAGAGGACTACATTGCCTACTGCAGCAATATCATATCGTTATAATCATACTATAGAATTAATCACAGTATTACAGAAAACACAGGCACTAATGAGTGCTGAAGACTACAAGCAGGACTGCCCAAGATTTTCTATTCTAATATCTTGCATTGTTATATCCTAACTTGGCTGAACATTTACCACTTGAGGTAAAATTTTCCATGATGCTTGGCTGTCTCAGGCTGATAATTACATTTCTTGTTTTGCTAAATTTTAGAAAAAAAAAAAAAAAAAAGGTTCCTTCCTTAAATAGGGCCTTTTTTTTCTGTGAAATGACTTCTTACATTCATTGACTGGTGTAGGACTTCTTCTCTTAGGTGGAAGGAATAGGGAATAAAGTCACATCTTTGAGATTTGATAACAATATGGTGTAACAGTAAAATGTCACCAAGTCCCACCATGTTTCAGCTTTGAAGAAACCAGGTTGGTTGTGTCTGGCAGAGAAGGGCTGAAGCCAAGTATTGAAATCCTCTGGGCAGACCTGAACAGACATCAGTTTAGGGGTCTATGCTTATGTCCCACTCCCTCATCCTTGCTGTCCCTGGGTGCTGCTGCCTGCAACATGCCACCCACCCCACCCTTTTCCCACTTTGGGGAGCAAATAACAGGAATTAACAGGAAATCTCCCTTCTGGTGGGTCTTGAGGCTGCATGGTCAGTGACTTTTAGGACGCTGGCCACTTGAACTCCTTCAGCTGCCTTTGTGACTGCACGGGGCTCATGGCGAACGCCCTGCAGCCGCCCCAGCAGCGGCCGTCGGGGTGGGTGGGGGACACCCTGTGTGTCTCCTGCGGCTGGGAAGAAGTTGCAAAGGCGGTTATCGCAGATGTTGGACCCGATCCCCAGCCCTAGCCAAACAGTCTGCTGCTTCGGCAGAACAAGTGAAGTGTGCCGGTGCCCGTGGGGGTCACTCCGCCGAGGACTCTTGGCCGCTGAGGTGTCTCTGCCCGTAGCGCACCTGGGGAGCAGCTGTGGCGGAGCGGGGCTGGCAGGCTGGGCAGCCAGAGGCAGGGGGGCACCCCCGGGGGCCCCGTCCCCGCTAGCAGAGGGGAAAGCAGGCTCCGGGTTATTAACGGCTTCCCTGGAAGCCGAGCTGAGGCCGGAGCCAAGGCGGGCAGGCAGCCAGCACAGCATCCCGGGAGGCTTCCTCGTCTCTCTTCGCCCACCTCTTTTGCTCCATCCAGTGGTGACGAGACACCTTGGAGCCGACAGACTTTGAGGATGAGGCCGAGGGGTGCAGGGGGAATCGGCAATCCTGCCTGGCTTTCCTGCAGCGCTTGAAGAGGGTGCTCTCGCCTTCTCCCTGGCACCACCCCCGGTCCAGGGGTGGCAGGAGCACACCTAGCCCCGCTGTGCAGCCGTTGACCCCACAGAGAACGGCTGGCTCAGGGCTCCAGAATCCCTCTGGCTGCAAAATATCATCTCTGCCCTATAGCCCCAGCTGCCAAGGAAACAGCAGCAGTGGGAACCCTCACCTTTGCATACCAGCTGTGCTTTATGGCTGGCCAGCTGCCTGTCCATCCTGGGCTGGAGGTGATGAGGAAGGAGAGGCTGATTTTCCCATTGCTTCTGGGAAGACACAGAGCAGTAGGGGCACAGACTATGAGGGGCTCCTACATTTCAGTCTGAGCCTTTAACATTGTTAAAGCGAGCCCTCAACCCCAGGTTTTCAGCTGTACCCAAGGCAAAGGCAGATTGAAGGGTTCCCTGACTACAGCCAGAGCAGCTCCTCAGGTTCTCAACACCAAGGCCAGCATTTGCCCCCCTGTGTTTTGTTTGGGATTTCCTTTATTCCAGTGTTTTGGGGTTTTTTTGTTGTTTTGTTGGGGCTTTTTTTTTGCCTTTGACATTCATGTCTCTTTTGTCAACGTTAAAACCAGAAAACTTGAATGATCACAATAATTTACATGTTGCCTAAAAGAAATGCACATTGTCTCAGCAGCAGGGACCCAGCAGTGAAAAGTGAAAATCTTCAACACCCTCCTCCCCATTCTGTCCTCTCTTACCTGGGGCGTTTTGATGCCACAGGATAAAAATAAATAAAAGCAAGTACTTCCACTTCTTTGGAGCAGAGCTGATACAGCAGCAGCTCACTGGATGAGAGCAGCTCAGACCTGAAACGCTTTCTTCTCTGTTGGGATCACAGCTTGAGCGTAGGCTTGTTGTGTCGGAATGGGCCTACTGTACCCAAACATCTGAGCTTTCTCCAGCTCCTAGAGGAACATTTTATACTCATTATACATGCAGCAGAATTTCAAAATATGTCCCTGGGACCAGAATGCAGGAGGAGGACATTAAAGGTTAGGAGGTAGTAGGGGAAAAGCAAAAGGAATGAGTAATCTGGAGTTGCCTGATAACCCTTTGAGGTTTAGCCAAAATTAAACGTATCGAGCTGTCGTGAAAGGGTGAGATGTGCTACTTGACGTATTGTTAACAAAGAGAGGATTTTATTGCTTTAGGTACCTTTTAGAAGTAAAAAGCAACAGATCAGCTCCACATCCCAGGTTTCAAAATGTTATGATCTAAGCTCAGAATTCATCACTGCCACCACTAAGAGATCATACATCCTGGAGTGTCATGAGCCATCCGTGATTTGTGTCATTGCAGAGGATGATATATCACTGCTAAAGACATAACAAGCAGCATCATCACTGCAACACAATAGATCATGAGGCATCAAGATCTTTGCTAAAATATTATTTACAGTTAGCAGGGGCTTGGAATGGCAAAGCAGAAGCTGATATTAATCTCTGCATTGTGATTTTGTGTATGCTAAGGGCCCTGGCCTGGGAAAAAAATGGGATCTGTAACATTCACTGATGCAATAACCACTGGTTGTATATACTGGGGCTGTGAGGGTTTAAGTGTGTATATGTATTTATGGAGAAAAGGAGAAATGGTGAGAGCAAGTGAACTCCTATTCTTCAGAGCATTGAGAACTCTGTAATTACACTGTTCAGACCCCATCTGTAAATGCAGACATGTAAAGATCTCTTCCTTACAGCAACACTGGGGAGAGGATTTAGTCAAAAAGCTTGAGGAGGAAAAGGGACTTGCTGGTTTTCAGAAAAAGTTCTGAAGGTCTGGAAAAGTCTTAGGAGTTCTTTCATTTCTCCCTCTACACAGCACATGCATAGAGTTAAACAAAACAAGCTTTACTCCCAAAACTACTTTGGGAATCACTTTAAGGGAGGTGCTAATTAAAAACAACACTGCTGACATCATTACTGTTTTGGATTTTTTGCCTTAAAAATAAAATTATCCAAAAAACCCCGTACCCCAAAAAGCCTCCAAAACCCAAAACCTAAACAATTCAGACTTCTGAAAACTACTACCAGCTATTTTTATAGGAGACTCTGGAAACAGACTCTCACTCTGTCAATCAAGACAAGTGTCTCTGAGGCACTGGGGACTGTGAGTTATTTTTCTTATGCAGGACATTGCTGATTTAGGTCACATCAACAGAAGTAACAGTTCCATTTAAATAAATGCTGAGATGGGTAGAAAGGTGGGGGTTTTTTTTTAAAAAAAAAAAAAAAAAGACTTCCTGATGGAAGGAAATCTGTATTTTCAAGATGCTGATCACCTTTTTGACAACAAAAAAAACCCTCCATAATGCTTTATGTTTGCCCAGCTTCAGCCTTACCCTGACAGTACAGGAATATTATCCACCCCCTGACATCCTAAAGACAAAAGATATCTGTAAAGTGCCTTTCATTTTTATATCAGTTACTCATTTGCTTCACAATGTGGAGCTGAACCCTCCCACAGACTTTAATTGAGTTAAATCATTGCCAAAACCTTTTAGGCTCCCTCTTGTACACCCTTCAATGTGTGCATCTCTGACGAGGCATGTGAGAGGGCCAGCAAGCCTCCTACCTCTGGATTTCAAATATTTCCATCAGCTATATTTCACTTGAACATTTCTTCCCCGTTTAGATGATCATCAAAGTTGGGGAGGGGAATAGAGAAGAAGCCACGAGCAATTTTCTGGAATATCTACTGGAATTCCCCAAATTTCCCATCCTCCTCCTTAATTGGATATTATCCCTCATTAATTACTCTGTCAGAGCCTGTAAAGTACTAATTGTTTGTGGTTCCTCTCTCTTTCCCTCTCTGCTTCCCTCACAGAGATTAGTCTTTTGTTCAAGTTCATGAAGTTTAATTTCTCTTCCTCTCACTGAGATGGGCAGAGCACCCAATCTTTGTTCCACCAGAGCCCTCAAAGCCTGGCATCACCTCCCTGAGATGTTGTTTTAGAATAAGGGGAAGACCCAAAAACTCCTGCCTGATTCATTACCAGTCATCAAAGCCTGACTCTGCTGATACTCTCACCATGGTCCAGTGCAGCAGTGAGCCTGTTGCCACCTTGCATAACCACAAAGCTCCTGCTTCATGCCTTGGGCAAGTAGAAACACAGAAGGTGAGTCCAAAGTCATCTAAGCCTTTCTAAAAGAGCAGAGGGAAGATGGACAGTTGCTGTGTCTTGCTTCATTTATCTCTTGAGGGGCTTGTGTGCTTTCAAAGAGAGACAGCTAATCCCAGAATAAACCAGCAAACAAGAAAACTTAATTTAAGGTCCTATTAATCAAGGACTGACGTGAAAAACTGATTGTTTTGTATGCCTGAATTATTTTGTACTGCTGACTGTTTTAGTAAGCTTTTGATCAGTTTTTGGCATTTTTTCTGACTAGGTACCTTGCTAGGATATTTTAAGTCCATTTATATTTAAAGTATGATACCCAGTAAGTTATCCACCGGTGTTAGCAAATCCACTGCCATGATTTTGGGTGTGATAGCCTGTTTTTGACTTATGGCCTATTTGGTCTGGGCCAGTGTGAGTTTCCACCATTGTCTCCCTCGTTGCTCTGGAGATGCTCATCCCCAAGGCTCATTCTTGTTAGAGTACAAGGCAGCTGCAGCCATCAGGCTGTGACACCCCAGTACCCGGGCAGGACCCCTGCCAGGCTGGGCTGTTCACACAGCCCTGCCCTGGCATTGGGGGTGCTCAGGGAGATGAGTGGCCTCTCTCTAAGACCTTGTCTGGGATTTCTGCCATGCCTGTGGAGCACAGCCCTCTTGTCCCAGTTGCTTTTGTGGCAGAGAAACTAGAGCCCAAGCCTGGGCTGAGTGGGGAAGCAGGGGGGCTTTTATTGATGCCTTCAGAGGATTTAAAGTGTCACTACCTGCTTTCCACTGTCCTGGGGGCTTTCTACCAGTAATCACAGATATGCTGCCCACATGTACTTTTTCTCTTTTCTGTAACAATCCTGTTACTACAGCCATAGAGTGACTTGTCCCTGCCTGCAGTCAGCACACAGTGATACAGACCCCAGCAACATGCAGCAAACATGAGTTTGTCCTTTAAGCACTGCTGCACAGGGAAACTTCACTTTCCAACAAGCAGCAGATGACTTGAAGACAATTCTTCAGGAAGACCATCCATAATGAGAAATTACTACTTGAGAAAAGATCAGACCTTTTTTTTTAAAAAAAACCAACCACAATTGCAGTTTTCTGCTAGCCAAACAGAATTGGGTTTATTTGAAAGCTCTAAGTTCTCCAGCCATCAAGTCAGCCTGAAGTGGTTCAGTGTCCAGGTCATCCCAGGACTCTGACAAGGCAGTGGCAAATGATCTGGCTCCCATCCGGAGGCCAGATCATCCATTCCAGGCTGGTCAGTCTGGTGGGGAGGTCCTGATGGTGCCTCGTGGCTATCCATTCATTCCCCCTCAGCCAAGGTCAGCCCTACACTGTCTACAGGCACAACCTGCCACTTGGTCTCTGGTTTCCAGACTCAGCGTGGCTCCTACCCCAGCTACCAGCTCTGTGCTACAAGCCTGGTGTCAGACAGGTCTTGGAGGTCTTCCTCCTCCCCTCCAGCTCCCAGTTATGGTGAAACATCACATCCAGAGCACTTGCAGTCACTTGGACCTCATCCCACACTTCTTGGGATCTTTGTGCTCCCCAGACCCTCATTCTTAGGATGGCAACATCTGGGCTGATCGTTCTACTTTGGCCTGATTCAGATGTGGAGATAGCTTGTTTTTCTGATGATGACAGAGAGGAATCCTCTCAAACACCCCAGTGCTGCCTCAGTAGTGTTTTAAGAGAGAAACTGTTCTAGGGGTTTGTGACACCTGGAGCAGGAGAGTTAGTGTTCCTCAATCTAATCCTAAGAAATATAGGACAGCAGAGACTACATGGTGGTTAGAAACTCTGCTATAAGGTCTGACCCATTTTTGTCCTCTAAAAGCAATATAACATCTGCTCTCAGTATTTCTGTGTGCCATTTCAGAATTATCTCCAGAAGAGCACTGCTAACTCATCCCCTGTCCATGTTCAAATTGTGTTATTACAGCCTTTAGTTTATATATGCTTGGGGATAGATCTTTATATAAACTAAAACTTCCATAGAAGATCATCTTGGGGATAAATTCAGTAGCAAAATGGACCTATACCTGGCAGTTAATTTTCAAATCAGTCTGATACCTGCAGAGCCTGATACAAGTAAGTGGGAATAGATGTTAGTTGCACTGTGCTGAGGCAGCCCTACAGAGCAGCAGGTTTTTTGGAGGCTCCCAGGACTTTCCTTCTGGAGGCAGTGGGTAGAAGGGCTTGGAAAGACATCTCCCCACAGCTACTCCGACAGAGGAGGCAGCAGTCAGGCCAGACTTGAGAAGCAGAGGGGCTTGACTCCATTTACCAGGGTGCCTTTCATTTCCTGGAAGAAAAGACTAAAATGCTCATGGACCCTCTGTGCCAGCCTGAGATCTAGGAGACCTAATGGATCCTGGACCTCCTAGCCACTGCTAAAACTCTTATCCTGTTACTGAGCAAGAAGTTTTTGTTCTGCAAAAATTATCTGCCTGTAAATATTCCTCTAATCTGAGAGACATCAAAAATGCTGGCTCCACTTATTTTAGAGCCTATCTTTGACCTTTATCACTGTGAAATACATCTACTGGTATTCCACCAGAGGCTATAAAACATCTGGCCTGACTGAGCACCAAATAGCTGGATTTTTCTATCCATTTCAGTCTGTGGCATTGACCCCAAATGACAATTTATCTGCACCATTTCTAAGTCCCCTGGAACCCACGGGGCCTGAGATACCAGGAGCAATGTTGATCTACTGAGCAAACCTAACCTGTGCCTGGATCGACAGAGAAAGACTGGTTCTGAAGAAAGAACTTTGGTCTTAATGTAGCATCAGCAGCTTTCAAGGTGGAGTGAGGAGACTGAAGAATGTCTGTCCTTGCACACACCCTCCCTGTGCCCAGCATCAGGGCAAAATAATCAGAAAAGGCAGAAGACATGTGGATGGCCAGGCAGGGTGACACCAGTCCCCCCTTCAGAGACTGGCTTTTGCCACCACCATGCCTATGCCCTGCAGCTCCAAACCCTTGAGCAGCATGGAAAAGAATCAGGTGCAGGAATTACTAACTTGGACAAGCACATGGCCAAAAGCAGTGACTTTTGGCAGACCTCAGTCCGGGATGAGGAGAAGACAGCTACATATTGGTAAGCAGGCTCAGCTGCTGTGGTACTGCACTTGACTCTGCAAAATGCCTGCTGCTGCCTTGGCTTAGGGCACCCCAAAAATCCTCAGTCTGACAAGGTTGAGAGATGGTGCCTTGCTCCACACCCAGGATTTCTGACTATGCCACTCCCCCTGGGTTTTTTTTTCACAGACCATGGGGCTGCTTACTGGTGAGGCTGGAGAGGGCTGGACATAATTTTGAGGTAATTTTCTTGGAGAGCAAACAACACTTGACCTTGCCTTCTTTCAGTGGGATGCCAGGAAGGTCAGCTGCCCAGCAGCATTTTTGGTGGTCGCAACCATCACAGCAAGGCATCACAATGTCTTCCACTGCACATCTAATTCTGTGTGTTTTCTGCTACAGATGAATAGACAAAAGACCTCCCAGGCAAGAAGGGGGCCCTTCTTCACCAGAACTTGGATTTTTCACTGTTAGCCAAGTAGAGGATCCAAACTCCAACAATGAGCTCCCTACTCAAGACATTTATAACCTCTCCAAGCTGAGCTCTGGCAGGGTGATACAAACTGTAAGCTCCATAAGCTAATGACCTTGAAAGTATCCATTTATCTCGGCCTTTCCCCCTAGCTTGAGATGCCACAGAAAATGTGATGCTTGCTTTCTTTCTCTTTCTTTCTTTCTTTCTTTCTTTCTTTCTTTCTTTCTTTCTTTCTTTCTTTCTTTCTTTCTTTCTT
>JAOEGS010009477.1:13323-23436 GCA_025447755.1 Corythornis vintsioides
GCTAACCATGTTGAAAACACCTAACAAAGTAACTGTGCCTGTCCTGAGGTACTCCCCAGTCCAAAGATGTAATTAAAGAAAGCAAGTGGCTCAACAGGGAAACAGAGCTGAATCTTACAGCAAGCAGAGCAACCAGTGGTCACCACACACTTGGGGATGCAACAAGGGATTAATCACTCTCCAATAACAGCACCAGTTTCTCTGACAATATTCCAAACATTCATTACAGATACAGAGCAGTGTATACAGCACACAGTTCAACTCAAGAAGAAGACCAGGGTTAGGAAAACTGCTCGTTCACACAGAGCACAAATTAGGATTGCCCACAGTACAAATTAATGACTTTAAGCTGGAGTCCAGAAAAAATGATAAACTGATGCTCTCTGCAACCCTGAGTAGACAAAAGATTTCACCAAGTAGCCCACAAATCTACTAGTGGTCATCATGCCACCTCACCTCTGTTTATCTTACAGACGTCATTACAGACACATATATCTCAATTTCTAAGAAAACTTTTCAGAATACACTTTCATGCATAAAATTAATTAAAAAATAAAAAACCCTGTGCACCTAACTTACCATTTACTTCATTTTTTTTTGCAGTCAACAGCCACAAACTTTTTGTCTCAAGGCAACCCCACTTTCCAACACACATTTGATCCAAAATGTGGATCTAAACTCGATTAGATGAAAAATGCAGCTTT
This sequence comes from Corythornis vintsioides, assembly GCA_025447755.1. Classification (NCBI taxonomy): domain Eukaryota; kingdom Metazoa; phylum Chordata; class Aves; order Coraciiformes; family Alcedinidae; genus Corythornis; species Corythornis vintsioides. The sequence continues at coordinate 14,028 of JAOEGS010009477.1, forward strand.
AAAGCTGTGGCCTGAAAACCAAAAGCAAAACTAGAAGTGAGAGAGATAGTATGGAGGTGGAAGAAAAACATGAACATGCTGTTCTAATCTACTAATACAAGAACTTGAATAACTACTCATAAAACCAGAATGCTCTTCTTCTGTTAAACCACTATTCTCTTAATGACAAGGAAGAAAGAAATTTGGTTTTAAATCTTCAGTCCTAAATTTCTGTTTCAAAATTATGGTACTTTTCAGCAAGGCAGTTGCTGACTCAAGCAAAAAGCTTTGCTAAAGCTGAGCAGTAATTAAGAGATTTCATTTACACCACAATTTCACATTTGTACAGGGGAAATGTGCTTCTTATGACATGAAATTCCCCACAGCATTGAAGAGATGCACGGCAATATAGTGGCAATACAGAACCATCCTAAGTCTTTCATTTGCCCTGGGAAGTAAGCCATCACTTTTTATGGTAAGCAAATATGCACTTGAATAAAGACCATTATTGAAGGCAAATCTTAAAAGGTAATTAATGCCACTCAAAGCCAAAGAAAACATCTTTTAGAGATTTACAGAATCATGGTTTCAAGTTCTGTTCCAAATTTCAAGTCAATGTGCATCATGCCATTATACTCCTAGGTGTCTGGAGCAAACCTCGATGGCTCTGCAATTTGCTTCATACAATTTCCTAAGATGTACTAACAGAAATTAGACCTGTATCAGCTTACACTTTATTTCAAACCAGTGGTTTCAGTTTGTAAACCCCTGGGTGTTTTACAAAGGCCTGTGCAGATGGAAAAACAACATACATGAGACTGTATTTCCTAGTCAATCAAAAACTAAGAACCTTAGAATTTTCTACAGATGAACAGTTATTCTAAATAATTTCACAGGAGTTAATGACCCTAAAGATTAGAGTTTTGCTCATCTAACATTTCATACCTATATTCACCTCAAAGGAAGTTTTTCCTAGGAGATCCAGAGCATCCACTAATTTTTGGTTGATTATATATAAACAAGGAACAGACAGACATGTTAGTGATCTACTTAGGTTCTTCCAGAATGTCTTCCTCCCATCTGTAGTTTAACATAGGCAAAGAATTTTACACTAGCTGTGCCAAACCTGGGTAGAGAATCTGTCCCTTATTTGAATATTTGGTGTTTTTAAAGAAATAAATATCTGAGAATCCAAATATTTAGTCTGTTAGCTACAGACATGCAGGGAAATGAAACAAAAAACCTTACAAGTATGACAGCACCTTGGACATTCAGTGATGCTTAGAGAGATGACTTAAATACACTGAGCACATCCCAATCCAGATACAACCACTAATCCCAGATACCCTTCTATGTCAGCCTTTAAAAGCAGCTTCTAGAACACAGATCCTCTTCTGCATCAAAAAGCTACTCTCAAAGCTGCAGAATTAGAGCAAAACCTCTCAAATCTATATTTATGTTCTGCCAGCAAAACAAGTAAGCCCAAAATTCTTAAAATCACAGCATCCCCTCTAGTTTTCACACCAAGTAGAAGTCATGACAAGAACATCTTGAATGAAAATCAGTTCTAAATGAAAGCAAGAATACTTAACACCTTTCTGGTGCATTTCATCTTTCAAAAACACTTTGCAAATATTAATGTGCCAAAACATAAAAGAGCCATTGTTTCAGTGAGAGGAAGCAAGAAAAGATGATAGAGAATTTGGTAGGAAAATGGAGGGGTGGATGGCTGATACTTCCGTTTTTTATACCGTGTTTCATTCCCATTTTAGTGACACATCAAAACAGCTTCTGCAGTAACAGAATGGCAAAGGAATAAATACTACATTACTGGATATGGAAAAATCCTGCTAGACATGGGTTATTTTCAACACTAACACCTTTCCAACTGAAATTCCTCTTATATTTCTCAAATTAAGGCTGCATTTTTTTATTATTATTCTATACCATCATAAGAAAAGCTTTTATATCCTTACTGACAACAAAGTGTCTTTCCTTTGTAATTCCAATGAATACATTTCCAAATGCACATATGCCCAGCAGAGTCAAGATGCTGGATACACAGATGTAATTTGTTTAAGTTTGTCCATTATATGCCATACTGAATTCCATTTTCTTTTTTTTTTTTCGGGTACTTTATGGCCCTTTAGCTGCAGGTAACAGGAAAGACTTAGGGAAAAATTGTTCACACAGAATTAAGTGCTGCATTCATGTTCATTTTGGGTTTCTAATACTACTGACATAGACCACTGCAGGGATAACTACTGGAATTCCATGGCATCCAGAGGCACCAGTGTATGCTTGCAAGTATTCCACCAAAGCAAACACTGGCAGCTGGTGAAGAGCCAATCTCCAACAGTAGGACTATGATCGAGCCCCCTCTGTATTGCTCAGTACCTCACTTACTCCACTATTAGCAGCATTTATTTCAGTGAGACATCTCATAGGAGAAGTAAAGCAAAAATGGCAGAGTTTTTCACTTTAGTATTTAATGTTCAGCTCATTAAGGACCCAGCTTGAAGCCCTGTGAACCTGGCAGAGACATTCCCACTAGGGTTTTGAGCAGGGCCTTGAAAAATGAAGGGCTTGATCTAGATAGAGAAAGGAACAGAAGGTAGTTAAGAGTGAGAAGCACAGGTCTCATGTCCTCCCATAGCTCAGCATAGGTTAGCAGGCTTGGTTACTAGTAGGAATTTGCACTAGGTTACCAGAGTCAACTCAGGTAAGAATTCTGGTCAGAAACATGGAAGCTGTCTGCCAGGTTGACATCTGACAGGGCTATCTCACTGAAAACATTAGAGGGTGGAATCTAGAAATCTCCTTGGCCAAAAGCAGAGAGGATCTGAAAATGTGATTCCATGAAATCACTGCTGTGACAGAAAAATACTAGTGTGTGTCCGGAATTTAACTCCTGGTTTATACCAGAGTCCCTGTTCCATAAAGTACCCTTCAGGTGCACAAAGAGCCTGTGTATTTGTGCTTCATCCACCATGAAGGGACCCCTGTCTCAACCAAGGTCTCTAGGCATTTTAGTAACATAAATAAATAACTGCTTTCAATATCACATTCGTAATTCCACTATTTCAATCAGAATAGTCAAGATGTTTTCCCTAATCATATTACTTTCATATACAGCAAAATATGAAAGCCTAGGGGAAAAGACATTAAAAAAATAAATCCAACTCAGCCCTTTCTCAATATACCAATGTCCACTTACAGGACAAATTAACCTGAAAAGCAAAGCCTAAACACAGAAAATAAATTATGCTGCAAAATGAATTATTTCAGAGAATTCTTGATACTGACTGCAGGTTCAGAAATCTTTATTACTGATGATATGGTATATTTTAGCCTGAGAACAGAAAGGGAAGGACCTCAACTATGAAAAAAATTGAAAAGCTTTAGGACTAAAGGAAGGACATCTGCAAATTTTGTTCTGTATCACACTACAGCACCTTCAGACACCTGTTGAATATGGATTTACTTCAGTGCTGTTTTTCTCTCTCTCTCCTTCATTTCTCTTCACCCTTTCACCCTTACAAATGTACCCAGCAGCAGTGAGATGCATGTCCCACAATCGTAGCAGCAACCTTCTATTCGTGCAGATGCTGTGCTTGCCCCTGCTTATCACTGCTGAAAACTCATACAAAATGATGTCATTAATAGAAGTGCCACATTTTTCAACCCAGTTAGCATGTGTCAATAATTCAGTGGAGAGTCTGGTCTCTTTAATGCTCATTTATGATGACTTCTGCTAAATAGCCTGGGCCAGATTCCCTCTTCAGCTCTTAGCATCACTTGGCCACAGACAGAATTCCCTATATTTAAAGAACACTAACCTACAGACTTCAAAGACCAAGATATATTTATTCCTTCAAGTATTCACCTATTTCCTTCTTCTTTAAATGTTGCACTATTTGTTTGTCCTATGTTGTTTTCCCTTTTTCAGAAGTAAAACACTCCTTTCTTTCTTTGGTCACAGCAATGCCTCTAAATCAACAAAGAGTATCAGTAAATTCCACTAAGTGGGGTTTAGTTTGTCATTCATCCAGTTGTCAGTGACTAACTTATTTTGTTTGTTTTAAGATGCATGTATATTTTGTATATTTACATGAAATAATTGTTACATCCAAGTTGGTTTCATCATCAAAGGCACAATTATCTTCAGCAATAGTTCTTGCCAAAGACAGTGGTATTTTCACATGCTTAAAGCAGGGGTCACTGACTCTTTCAGGAAACCAGAGTTCTGCTCCTTGCTTTTTTTCTGGCCACCTGGGCAACTTTCCTCAAATCACTTCAACTGCAGTGCATCACTTTGCCTTTCTACAGTGTCATTTTCCTCACTCTAACTTGCTCTACAAAGCATTCACGAACCTATGAATTTATTTCCACAACATTCCTAAGACTAGACAAATGGCAAAGTTTATTCTACATATGAAAAAATACTATCATCAGTTTCAGTTCATTACTAGTGGCACAACATTACTATTTTTGCTCATCTTGATGAGGAAGAAGCGTTAGATACATCTCAGCCCATTCACCAACTGCACAGTTATTCACATTGTGACTGCAACATAAATCAAGATCCAAGCTTACTGAACAGTATTTCAGATGTTTCCAGTATATCATGATGTTGCTGTACCTCAGGTGCCAGGTATGAGCACTGCTGTGAGAGCAGTGGCTCCTGGTGGCATGAACAATAGGCAGCTAAATCAAGGGACTAAGCTCCAGGTACCAGCAGCAGAAATGATAAGTTCCAAGATTGATAACTACAATGCAAAGCAGTACTCTGTGGTTCTCCAAGGTCCAAATCACCTGGAAGATGATGTGATTTTGGCCACAGCAGAATCCAAAGGAAATCCTTCAGGTGGAAAGAGGTGTTCCAGTGATGAAGGATCTTCATTGCCAATATGAACAATGCAAGTTTGCTAGAAGCCACTGTTTTAACCCAGCAGCCTTTAAGCATTAGAGTGATAACAGGAGAAAAGGGAGGCAGACTGCAAAGTTTGGAAGGGAATGTAGTAATCTGTGCTGCTGTTGGTATACTCTCCTCTTCACACCTGAGATCTGAGAGCAGCTATAGAAGGATGTCACTAAGGAAGAAGCAATGTGTAAGAGAATAAAGTCACCCAAACCACATGATTACTGGACAATATGTTGTAAGACAGATGCATCTCCAGTGTTCTCAGCTTGTACCTTTCACTGGTGCTCTCTGAGGTAACAGTATAAACCAAATTATCAGCCTGGTTGCATTTGAGAAACTGGCCCAAAAAAACTGGTCTCCCTTTCCTGCCCATCACCAAATGGCTCATTTTACCCACTAGCAGGTTCTTCTGTCAGTGGACTCAATATCACTACTGGTATTTTTCCCTGCTTTCTTCATTTGTAGCATCCTGCATTTTGTCAGCATAAATAACAATGCAGGAAGGCATCCCCAACTAAAAGCTTCTGCCATTTCTTTGAACTGATTAATTTTTTTGCTTTGTGGAAGTTAATGTCAACATGCAACTTTCCTAGCACTAAAAATTGTTTACGACATCATCTCCTACTGATTTCAACTACTTGGAAGAGTCACTGAACAGGAACAGATTACTCATAAATATAGTTGATATTAAAGAGCTCTGGAAGACCAAGAACATAAGTTCTAAAGCATTCCAATGATAACAAGAGAAAGCATCCACCTTTACAGGGACTCCATTTGTCAATGCTCCAATTCTCTACGTTGATAAAACAGCATCTGGTTGGATGGTACATAAAACATTGAGCAATCCTAGAACACAGACCACTGACTGTACCCTTTCAAAGCAGTAGGAACCACCTTGATCTTATTTAAGAATTCTTAAACATGCCAGACATTATTTTATCTTAGAAGAATTGTCTTACATGAATTATAACCTCCATGTGTTTAAATCTTAATCACACTCTAGAAGCAGGTTTAGGATTGAAAAAAGATGAGACTAAAGAAATACTGAATTTAACTGCTGCTTGCAGAGTCTTAATGTGAGTTCATATTCCATACCAAAAAAAAGGAAGCCTAGGAACTGCCTTCTGTTAGAAAACAAATGAAAGCTGATGCTCTTGAGGACACGATCTAAAGAACATATATTTAGGGATGTAATAATGCTAGAACAATTTGGTTTTGTTTCTTATTTCTTATCCACTGGCATACACCTTTCTAGTACCTTCGGCCTGAAAAATATTAAGCTGATTCATACACTGAAGTCCAGTAAATTCTGAATATAAAACTCCATTTGCAGTATTGATTAGCAGCAGCATTAGCAGGAGACAAGGAAAAATCAGCAAGGGAATTCAGTACTGAAGCAAGTGAGGTTCAGGGGCACAGCAGGGAAGTCTAGAGAGGAGAAAAGTGAAACCTAACCAAGAGAAGCAGGGTTGAGAAGACAGAGTATCAGCTGGAAACATCATCTCATTTGAACAGTTCACAGTTCTTCTTGCTCCCCCCCACTTTACCAGTCAATAGCAGTTTCTATACTAGGATTTAAAGTATTCTTTTCTCCAAATAGACATTCATTCCCAAGTCCCTAAGCAGGTACAAAAGTCCATCTAGAAATCATAGAAAAACAGAGTTTCATATTTTTAATAAATAATTACAATTCTTTTCCTTCACTTCTCTACTCCTTCTCTCTTCTTCTTCCCTGACAAAACAAAATGTTTCATTTCTAGATTGCTTAATAGCCTATTTTCCAGTTTTCTCCTAGTCCTAAATCTTAGCCACCAGATGGCTACCAGAAGTAAAATCCAAAAGCTAATGATACAAGTGAAATGATATAAATTTACATGCAAATAATACATTCTGGGATGAATTTTAGAGGAACTGCTGAAAACTGCAACTCAACGTGACAACTCATATTCCCTGTAAGTTTTAAGAAATAGAAAATTTCTAATGAAGAAAGCAAGTAGATGCTTGAAAAGATTTTTTTTTCCTGAACATAAGTTTTCTTGTAAAAGTGTCTCTGTGCCAGAATGTGACAGCAGGTTTAAACAGCAGCAGATCAAAAACTGTTATGATTTCTATCATTTTCACAGATACCTGGGGAAACAGGAAAGCCAGCCACTGTTAACTGATGAAATCCTAGAGTAGGTGCCTCTCAGGCAGCACACACAGGGTGTGGTCAATATGTGCAACTATTTCCTGAAGACAGAAAATTGGTGTAGACATGGGAACAGAAATGACCCATCAATATTCAAAAAGGCATGAGAGAAGAGCAGGGTGGTGATGGCATCTCTCTCCCTGCAGCACAGGTCAAGAGATTAGAGGCATAAGGACACAACTCTGTCCTTAAAAAGTAATCCATTTTGTTTTTATTCTTTTCAAGCATACCTATCTTAAGTGGAAGTTGGTGAGGAAGGCTGCATTCTGCCTTTACTGAGATTTCTAGCTTCCTCCATCACCAGGCTAATGGGATTAGATCAGGCTTTTTGCTGTAGCATTGCAAGGACCTTCCTGGAATTCTGCTTGTCAATATTGTGTATCTTCTACCCTGTAGTTGTGGAAATAGTCCCTATATGCAAGAAAGAACAATGATGTGAATACTACAATATGCATTGTTAGATCAGACCCGGTCTGACCTACAAATTTTAACAGGTAATGGAACTTTTTTACACCGTTTGCTTCCAGTTCTGACACAGATGTCACTTAAACAAGGATTCCAGCCTTGGCAGTTTTGTTTCAGTGAGCCAAGGCCAGGATAATCCTTTCTAGCAATTTTCTCCTTGATTTTTGAACCACCAACTTCCACATAAAACAGAGTTTGTTATCTGTTACTCCCCTTCTACAGCCATGCATTGGACAAGCTTTGACAAGACACAGGATAGACCTTCAGCAGCAAGCCAAGCAATGCCAGTCATGAATCCCTGCAAGGTACAAACCTCATTTCTTAACCCTTTTCTTCAGGTGGGTGTACCAGGAGGAAGAAAAAATTAGTGATCCAATGAAAAAGAAAAAAAAAAAAAAACAAAAAAAAAAGGAAAAGGAAAATTCCTTGATGGTCGTTCTAACTCTCCAGCTCTTAAACTATGCCAAATGTGGAACATGAGTAATGTGGATTGTTTTTTTCAAGCTTGTAGTCACTACAAAAAGAAGGATGAGTCAAACCTAGTCAACTAACAGAGCAAAAATAGCACACGTGTGTACCTTTCACAGAACTACTTTTCAGAAAGTTCTTTAGCCACAGAACCAGACAAATAACCAATACAGATAATTCTGAAGAGAACAGAGACAAACTGATGAAGAATAACCACAGCTGTACACCTGCATTTGCCATTATGTCCTCTGCTTACCCAAGTCTTTATGTTATCAGCACATACAGGTTGTAGGAAAAATAGATACACCAGAAATCACATATCCTACAAATAGATATTTATTTTTTTCATTCTAATGCAGGTGATGAAACATCTTCCATCAAAGCTGGCAAGAGCTCTTTAACAGATGCTTTCTTAAAAGCCAGAGTAAAAAAAACCTGAATGCTATACAGGATCTAGAAAAGGATTCCCATCAACATTGACAGGAGTTTGCATGTAGATCAAGTTTAGCATATTGTGCAAAGACTTTGTAGCCAGGTTATGATTTTTACCCATTACTAGCCTTCATAAACTGTTTATAAACATCAGGCAAAATGGCTTGGAGTTTTGTGTATGTTTGGTTATTTAAGATTGCTCTTGTAAAGGCACACATACAAAAAAGAAATCAGAAGATGAAAGAGGGAAATACTCCAGTAAAGATCTATTGACATCATTTTTCCTAGCTAAAAATAAGAAAAAAATACACATTTGAGCAATAAATAGTCACACAAGTAATAGTTTGGAGGCTTATTCCTTCAAAATCATTCTATTTAACAACACTTCAGTGATTTAAGTGCACATGGGAGTCACCTAGCTTCACCAGTTTTCTGAAATCATTCCAACAGAAACAATACTACTTTTGCTAATATTAAGTCCTACACACTGAAATTTCAGTTCAAGCCTCTGACAGCTCTTAATGTTGCCGAGCCATGGAGTCATTCACCACTGCTCTGCACTTTGGCATTCTCAGGACTGTACTTTGGAATTCCTGTAGATTAAACAGCTGGCACAGGGAATTCAACATATTAGCAATACTATTTGCAGTGCTCTTTCAAAGAAAACCAGTGCATAGTTCTCCAGATGGGAAAACTCCTAATCTCTTTGTTATCTAAACAGTGAAAAGTTCTCATGTATATTTCAGATGTAGAAAAACAAAGTATCTTGCTACATACTACTATCCAGATGACTCCAAGCTCTGCCTTCCTTACCAGCAGCTGAGAAGGGGGTATGTACTTCGACCAGGAAAGATGCAGCACACAAAACAAAAACTGAGACAAATAAATATCAACAGGATGGAGAAAAGGAACTTGCTACCACAGTTGGCAATTGACACACACACACACACACA
>JAOEGS010009477.1:25250-43869 GCA_025447755.1 Corythornis vintsioides
CCAGCGTCCCAGCCAAACTCCAGCTTCGCCCCGAGCCGGCGGGCAGGTCCCGTTGAGACAGGCTGCCTCCCGGAGCAGGCACGCCGAAGGGAGAAGCCGAAGGGAGAAGCCGTTCACGCTCCGCGGCGTGTCACCCTTCCACCCCCACGCCTGCGAGCACCGGCTCCCCAGCTCTCCCGGACTCCTGGGCGCAGCCGGCGGTACTCGACGGGACGGCGGCCGGAGCCCCTGGCGGAGCGTCTCCCGGCCGGAGGAACGGGGCGTGGGACGCGCTACAAACCAGCGCCCGTGGGGGGTTCGACGAAGGAAGCGGAGTGCGAGGCAGGCGGAGCAGCCTCCTCCGGCTCGGGGGACGAGGGGATGCGCTCCTTTGTGCCAGGAGAAGCGCCGAGAGTGCCTCCGCCCGGGCATCTCTTCAAGACCAGATCTGACAGGATTAACAGCCGGGAGATAAAAACCACCACCCCAGTGCTGCTGGACTCGGGTACCCCCTCCCCCGGGCTGCTAGAAGGGAGACACTCACCGATTGTTTCTCGCCCTCCCCCGCCCCTCGCCTCTAAAAGCGGCAGCGACCCGCCGAGGAGGCGCTTACCTTCCCCGGATGGCTCCCGGGCCGCCGGGACGGGCGCTCAGCACCCGTTTCTTCGCCCAAACAAGCGGGCTTTTCCCCTCCTTCGTTCCAGGCGAGCGGCTCCAGCTCCGTTCCACAGCCCAGCGCTCCGGAGGTGTCAGCCGGCGGGTCCCAAGCGGGGAGGCACAGGCGGCTCCACTCTCCGCGGGACGAGGAGCCACTGATGGTGGGTGGGAGGAGAGCGGCGGAGAGGTCCCCTCTCTTCCCGGGATGAGCCGCTGAGGCGACCGCCTCCTCCTCCGCCCAGCTCTCTCTCTCCAGGGCCTGCCTGCTCCCTGCTCCGCGCTGTCCTGAGGTGCAGCCCGGCCCCGTCCGTCCGTCCGTCCCGCTCGCCTTCCCCCGCCCCACTCCCCAGCGCCAAGCTGCGCGGCGCACAGGCCCCGCCGGCGGCCAAATGGACTCTGGCGCGACGGGGGATTCCGGCCCGGCCTCGTGTCCTCTCCCCGAGGCCTGGTACACACTCTCCGCAGGGAGAAGAGGCCCTGCCCCGGCCTGGCGAGCGGCGAGCAGCCCCCGGAAGGTCACCGGCACGGTGGAGCTGAGCGCGGAGAGGCTCCCTCCGGCACCGCCGCGGCCGCTGCTACTGCTGCCGGCCCGGCCTCAGCGGCCGCTGGGTGCCGCGCTCCGCCCGGTCTCGCTCCGTGCCGGTGCCCGGCGGCCGCCTCCGAGTCTGAGTGCCAGGCTGTCCCTTTCCTTCCTCGCCTCCCGCCCCTTCCCCGCTGCCAGCCTTCCCCCGCCGGCTCCCTCCGGCGCCCGGTGCCAGGCTGCCCCCTGCGGGTGTCGGTGCCGAGGCTGCCCGTCGCCGGCTCTGCGCCCGGCGGGCGGAGGCGGACGGGCGGGAGGGAGGGCAGCAGGGCAGCTGCCGCTGCCGTTCCGCTGCTGCCGGGAGCGGGGTGCTCGCCGCCGCTCTGCCCCGGGCTCAGAAGCAGCTGCAGTGACTGTGTGTCTGTGTCATGTCTGTGCATGGGCGGGCGGAGGCGCGGGGCCGAGGCGGAGCCAGCCCGCTGACACACCGCCCAGCGACAGGCGCCGAGCGCCCAACCAGCAGCGGCCGCCACCGCGGCCCGCCCGCGCAGCGCGGCACCCCGGCCCGTTACACCTGGGCCCGGGCGGAGGGAGCAGCGGCGCTGCTCAGAGCCTGCCACCGCCATAGCGAGCCCGTCCCGCGGGAGGGGGAGGGCTTGTGAAGGGAGAGCCGGCTCAGCGCACGGCGGGGCCGCCCGTAGCCCCACAGCCGCCCGTGGTCCCGAGCGCCGCACCCGAGCGCGCCGTCCCGGCTGCTGCCGAAGCGCCGCGGTAAGTGAGGGGAGAGCGCGGCCCGGGCTCTGTCTCCTCCCTCGGGGTGCCCGTCAGGGAGGCGAAGCGACGCTCAGCTTCCCGACCGTGCACGCCGGGCGCTGGAAGACCCAACTTTGTACCGCTCTTAACGCGTTCAGAAATTCGTGCCGCATCTTCTCGCTTAGATGCGGCAGAGCGTGTCCCTCGGTTGTTTCCCTGCGCGCTGGTAACTGCGGGGAACGAAGCGATAAAGGTACTGCCATGGCCATGGAACACCCACCAACGCTCGCTTGGTTTTCTTTTATCATGTTGCAACTCGTTAGCAGTATAGCATGGATTGCCACAATACCTTGACATAGTGAGAGTCCGGATGCTAAACGGTGTGTGCGGGGGGAGAGGGTGCCTGAAATGTCAAGAGGAGTGCAAGGAGCGCAGAAATTGAAGGAGCAAAGGTGCGCACAATTCGACTTTAAGCAAGCATTGACCCATTCTTAGGAAGAGGAAGGGAAATAGACACGTGCTTTGAGTAACAATGTAAATAATCAGAAGTAGAAACAGAAGGATACTATTAAGTGCTTACTGCTTTCTCCTCCCAGAAAGGAATGGTTTAAGAGGAAAAAATGCTTTACAAAAGATCCTACAGATTCTAATTCCTCTTGTTACATAAATACTTAAATGCTATATAAACTGTTCAGAAGTTGCTTCTTGTGGGCAAAAACTGTTTTACAGTACTCTGTACCCAAAATACTGTGGAACAGGTCATTCATGGCAAGGTAGCAATCGCCAGACTTAAGACACCGTTTTATCAAGGTTACTGTTCAGATTCAAGGAGCACCCACATCCTGATGCTTTAGTCAAGAGTGGCATCAGATGAACTGAAGTAAATAATGAAGTTGAACATGCCAGTGATATCATGTGTTGCTAACTTACATTTCAATATATAACTAGGAAAGCATTTGGGGAAAAAAAGACCCCACACCTCTGCATAAGAATTTAATTCTGGTATGAATAATTTTCTGGAGAAGCTACAACATACAGATTAGTCTGTTGTGTTATTTTCATGAACAAATCAAAATCTGAAATGAGCTATACTGAAATTATTTGTTCTGTCCTAAACGAAGCTAAAGGGCCAGCCTTCACATGATGTTTTCCTGCATTGTTGAAGGATTGTAGCTGCTTTGGTGACAGCCACAATGAACAAGTTACAGGGAATGTACGAAGGAGGAAACAGGATTATGTATGTATCTTCATTAGTAATAAAACCAGACAGTTTACTGCCTGTTAGTGGAATTCTCAGCAGTTTCACTTTTTAAGTCTCATGCTAGGTCATAAAAGCTAATAAATCACTCTGATACTACAAAATATTGAATATTTTCAGCAGGTTCTTAATCTGCTATTAGAGCAGGGAACTCAGCACTTAACATTCTTAGGTTAAAAGCAGCATGGATTACTATGATCACATAATGTACCACTATATGTGACCAATGTTGAAACTTCATACTGAAGCAAAATGGTTTTTTAATTGCTCTTCATATGTCAAGTTGATGACCTACTGACACAATGGACAACAGCTGTCCAAACCCAGAGCAGCATTTCTCAGAGGCTCTAGATGAGAATGATTGCCACTGGGTTACAAAAACTAACAGGGACAGGAAGACTGACTATCTATGAAGTTCCTCAAAAACTGTATTTTATAAACAAGTAATCTTTTCATAGACATAATAAAACCACTCCATCAGTCTTTGTCCTTTGAACTCCTGAAGTAGCAATTGCTTTGGACATAAACAAGCAATGCAGAAGCATCCTTATGTCAAGGACAGGTGGAAGAAATTAGATGCAAATATTTGCACTGAAGATTTCATTCAGCCAGAAGAAAGATTTCTCCAGAAGCTACGCAAGTTCTGGATTGTGTTGTGTATTTACATTGGGAGAAAAAAAAAATATCAGAAAAGCCAAACAAAACCTTTAGTAATGTCAAGTGTATAGTTTTGAAAGAATTGGTAGTTATATACAAGGTTGAAAAATGCTTTAAAGAGTCCTGTTAAAAAAAAAAACAACCAACAAACTGCAAACCAGACCTTTCTATTTTAACAGCAGCATGTCCATTTTGAGATAGTGTTATATGATCAAACAGATGTAAAATCACCCCACAAGTGTTTGTTGTCATTTTTTACATCTTTCTACCTTGTTCTAATAAGTAACAGTACACAACTTCAAACAGGTTATTCTACTTTCACTGTACCAGGACATTAGTGAGTAAAGTAGGGTAAGTCTGTTCATAAGACCCCAAGCACTTGCATATTCTCAGTTTTGATGAATTAAAAAAAAAAAAACAAACTAAAAAACTTACTTTGAATACAGCCATTTTACATAAGAGGTGTAAGGCCCCCAAGTATTCAAACTTAGAAAAGTGTGTGAAGTTCATCTCCTGTTTAACACCAGTGAAGTCCTTTTTACATTCTTACAGTTGCTTTATTGTTCTAGCTGAATTCAACTGCTATGAGGTCTTCTGAGGAAAGAGACAGTGCTTTGTTCAGGAGGTGACTGAATAGTGCTTTGCTACTCTCATCGTGCATCATGTGCCAGCTGCACCAGAAGCTAAAACATTCCTGAAAACCAGGAAGGTGTTCTGTCCCCATCCCTCCATATACACTCCTGTTAATCAGCTTTTTAAACACTATGTGAGAATGATGCTGCTGTGTCACACTCAGTGTTTGTGACACACATGTGCAAAGCCAAGCTCTCCATGACCTGGTTTTGTGTGGCATAGATGAAATAGCTACTTTTCATTAAAAAAAAAATAAATCAACCATTCAGAGTGTTCTCATGGGGAAGAGAAGTTTAAATCTGATTTAGCCTGCTGGCTGGGTAGTGTTAACTGATCCAGTCCAACACAGAAGGCTGCAAATCTTTGGACTTAAATTGCCACTCAACTTCTAGATGCTAAATTGTACAACTGTTAATAGTATCAGAGCATGAAGAGCAAGACCAAAAACCTGAAGTCCTAACCCTTAATATCCTTATTATCTGCCCCTGCAATGAATATAGGACTACATCAGAACAGGCTGCCTAACATCTTTTTGTAGTAGAAGGCTTTCAGACAAGAAATAAGTGAAATTTAATCTAGTCTGGAAAAATAAATTCCCAATGGAAGCTCAGTTACATATACTGTCCACAATGGGCAGTAAATTAAAATTTAATGGAGATTTTCCAGTGCAAGTAACAGGAGGGGGAAAAAAAAATCAACAAAAGCCAAGAAAGGCAGAGCAAAATCCACATTTCCTGGGGCTATAGAAACTGGGGAAAAAAATTAGATTGATAGAGTGAATGTCTTCAACTGGAAGAAATCATTAAAATTTCCTTTGGATTCTGAAAGTTTTAAGTTACTAAAACATAATTTCTCTTATGCTAAAGTAGATTTCAGGCAAAGTTGTTGGTGACTACAGAGTAGTTTTCTTTGTTGGTCAATTAGTCTTTAAGGAATAGTGCTTTTCAAACCATAAGAACTAGTGAAGATATGCAGAATAAATATGATGCAGCTTTGATTTTTATAAAGTTAATCTGATTTCAGGTTGACAGTGCTTTAAGTTTGGACCTACCACAGTCAAGTCAATCCTGTATTCCCATTAATAGAAATTACTGTTTTGCAAATATGACTTATACAACTCAAAAGCCACATTTTGTACTCCAAGGACAATGCCAATGTTTTCTGAGCTCTTAGCAACACAACTGCATCCTTAAAAAGTACAAAGTTGTGTTTGAAGATTTTTGGTTGGTTGGTTTTGTTTTGACTTTTGTTTGTTTGTTTACAAAAAATATTCACACCTATGCTGCTTGCAGTGAAACTCTGGATAGCATAACTATTCTGTAGTAACATGTATCATTCTCTTTACAGAATCATCTGGGAAAGAAAAGCAGCATTGGACAAACTTAAAAATGATTTGAAGCTTCCCTGTCTATGAAGGTGAAATTTGCCAAGGTGCTCTTAAGCCTAAATCAAGGCGTGTTGAAGTCTGTGGAGCAACTGCATCAATTTCAGTGGTAAAGTCTCTCAGTCTAAACAACCTTGTATGTCCCAGTCTGTGTTCTGGGAAAACAACAAATATATATACACAAACAAATATACATAGACACATATTTCTACTAATTTTTTTTTATTTTCAGGGCTTCACCTCACTCCCAAGCAAATACTGGGTATAGTCTCTCTTGTTATTCTGTTTCTTTTGTTATACTTCATTTATTGCCTGCCTTGTGAATGCTAAATAAGACTACAAAAAGCCTTAAATGAATTGTAGACATGTATAATTAATACCTGCTGTCCTTTCTAGAGGTATTAAAGCAAGATCTTAGACTTAATGCATTTAGATTTTAATTTATCTAAGGACATCTTTCACTACTTTTGTGAGAAAGGGGATATTCAACCTGATCAAAACCAACCTTTTGTTACCATTAGAAACACTGCCTGATACATGGGAGGTTTAATTGTTTTCAGAATAGCTTCATTAACTTTTGAAAGTGTTACCAATACAAGCTTCCCCAGAGCCAGAATGCTAATTAGGAGGAAAACTGGCCTTACAGTAGTTGAAGATTGAGTCTTCTTTATGAGAGCAGGAAGGCTCATTCAATCATTGACAAAGTGTTTCTGCCAGAAAGTAGGAATAACTGCCAATTATTTAAACTCAGAGAATACCTGGGACAAATGAGTTATTCCCACAGTCAAACAGCCTCTTCAGACAACCACCAGAATCAAGCCTAATAATGATTAAGTAAACAATGTTAAGGTGTCCATCAAATCCCCTGCAGTCCAAGCCATGCCCTTTCTGGCCAGCATCATTTGTCAGCTCCAGTGTCCCCATGTCAGTGAGTTAGGCATGTTTGGAAGGTGCCATATGGATGCTTGGATTGCTTCCTTGGGCAGCCCATATCAGTAGTAACATGTCTGCTGATTTTATATTAAAGCCCTTGTAAATCTGACCAAAAACACACACATCCATACAGGACTAAAAAGTGAAAATATAAGCCAAGTGCAATTAATACAGATTCATTATAAAAACATGGTTCCTATTACAAGTTAATGCACTATATCAAACCTTCAAAATAATTTTACATTTCACATGGTCAGGCCTTTACAACCTAAATAAAATACCTGAATTAAGAATAGGCACTATGTAGAAGGAAACTAACTCAAAGTAACTGATAAGAATCACTACCTAACCCATCAAAACCCAGTACTTTTCACCAAAAAAAATTACCATAATTAGTCAGAACCTTGAACTTCCTTTTCCCCCACCCCCAGTGAAGGCTGTTCTTTTAAATATTTTCCTGAGGATTTCTCTAGAAAGCAGAAATGCATTGTAGCTGCTACTGACCAATGAAGGAAGGGTAAAATAAAACAAATCCTGTCTAATGACTCAGGCTTATTTGCTTTTAAGCTATCACAACAATTGAACTGTTCAACTTTTTTTTTTATTCTGGCAGTTTTAACACAATTGACAGAAGAAAGTGTACTTTTGCAAAGCACAATTTATGTGTACAAGCTTCTAATATAGGAACAGGGAGCAAACTCCTAACAGCCAAGCATACAAACATGAACTCATTTAGTGACCATATGTGGTCATGTATCTCAGAAGTGTACTGTGAAAAAACTGAAGTGTTCCTCTGCCAGGGCTGAGGTGGGACTGACCTGCATGCAGATGCCTGGCCAAGAATGTCAGTGCTAAAGGAAAGTTTCTCTGTTCTTGCTGGAATTTGAGAAGCTGGGAGCTGTGATCTGGACTTGCTACATTGGCAAAAGAATAAGAAAGGTCAACCCATCTCAGCAGTGAAACTGTCAGCAATAAAAGGATAATCCTCCTCAGTCTCAAGAGCAGTTACAGAGAAGTTGATGCTAAGATCAAGCAACAAGGCAAGACCAATACTAGTGCCAATGAACCTGTCAACATTAAACACCTCTTTCTGAGGAGTATTTTAACACTTTGATATTGTGTGATTCAGACTGTATGTTGACACAGTAGTGTTTATTTCCATTGATTCTTAGGTGAAAGTAAAGCTGTCAGACATAGTAGAGGCCAAGCAGACAAGGCCAGACCAAGAAAAAGGACAGTCCTTCGAAGTCTGAAGGTGACATTGAAGGAATCCAGCTACAGATACAAAAAAGCTGGATGACATCAGAACTCACAGTTCCTGCAGCACCTAAAACAATCACCAGCAAAGTTCCCAGTGAAATCAGAATGTGTTTAAGTCAGTTAAAAGAATAACCTAATCTACAAAAAGGGAAAATAATTTTAAACAGAACTTCTCCAACCAACACACAGAAATGTCAGTGCTGGAAGTGGAAATTATACTGGCATGGTGCCCTTTGCCTGTGTTGACAATATATCCAAATGTGCCACCTCATTGTTTCTATGCCAGCTTAATACTACAGCAGTTCCAATGGAAGAGAATAACTTGAGAGATTTCTCAGTACCAGATGCCAGTGGCTTTTTTAAACTTTTTCTCCATCTTCTTCCACTCAGCATAGCCAAACACAAAATACAGCCAAGACAAGTGATCATCAGCAGGAGGTACTGCATTTCCTTAGCTTCTCTCAGATCAAGATGAAAGATACCACTGCTTGAGAGTGGACTTTTACAGCTTTGCTATAGCAGTCACTAGGCTGTAATGTGGGAGTCTTACCATGTTTTTATCAATTACCTCATTGAAAGGAGGGACTAGTTGCAAGTCCTCTTTCTGCAGGATAGCCTGTGACAAGTTTGAGAGGTGGTGGGCCACATATTACTGGACAGTCATCAACTGGAGCCTTAAAAGTAGTGATGGATTTTTAAAAAATTATATCCGAGTTCTGCTAGCAAAAAAATATCACCAGTGTGTGAACAAAAAAGATTTTACTTATGCAAGCCTTTAAAAATCCATATGCACTTCGTAGAGAATTGATAAAAGGGAAGAGCTGTACCCTTAAAGAATCTATACCCATAAAGTGAGCTCAGATCTTTTCTTCTTGTCTAGTGTAACACAGCAGCTGAGAAAGTTCATACTCCTTTGAATCATTATCAGGCTTTGTATCTACTGATCCCTGACAGCAAGTGATTTTATTTTTTTTTAATATATATTTTCTGTCCATCACTATAGGAACAAAACTGAGTTTTTCTAAACTGGCTACCCCTCCATATTTCAGCTCAGGTAAGGATGGATACTGGAATTAACAATGGCAAGTTTTTCTTCCATGGGAGACTGAAATAACAAGAAGAGATCTGATGGGGAGCTGGGATACACCATGAAAACCAAGATGTCTGGATGAAGAAATCTGATGTTGCTAAGGGAGATGAGGGTACTAGGGAGTGCCATGACATCTTCACCTGACCTTTTTGCACATCAAATAAAGTAAGGGTCTGGTAGAAGTCACTCTGGGACCATGCAATTAGAAATTGCAGCATAATAAAAAAAAAACCTATCAAATTCTGTTTGCATGAGAATTATCATTTCCTATCTTTGTGTACTTGAGTTTGCAACCTCAGTGAGGTTCAGTTCATATAGTTTTTGTATATGCCTTATTACAAAAAAAAACCAAACAAGACAAGATGGAGTCTTAATGAAGTGTTTGTTGCTTCAAGCTTGTACTTACTGCATTACTGACAAGGGCTATATGAACAGGAAACTTTATTTTTACTAGTTTATTTTCCTATCAACGGCACCACTAGAAAGAAGAACCACAAAACTAATAGACACAAATAAAAGTGAGATGCCTAAATGTCTCGTGTCATTGAGGGTCTCAGAATCTTACCACACCCCAAACCACTTCTGTTTGTAATAGGTTACAGTAGGATTCTGCTATCAAATTCGGGGTTTGCTCCCTGAAATACTTCTCCTAACAGGTATTTTCCCTTCTGAGCATTTGTTAATAAACTCGAGCACTAATTAATCACTTTAAGATTATTTGGACAGCATCAGCTTAACAGAGCATGAACAAGAGGACAATCCTATCCCCTGGCACACACATAATATAGTTTTAGATGCAAGTGACACCTGCATGACAAATTGGGTGCTAGAAAACAGGTGTTATTACTTAACTTCCCTCCATCTGCCCCATTACCTCAGTAGATCAACTGTTTAGTAATCAGGTGCACACAATGATTGTTCTGATCATCTCTCTCACTACCGTTGAGCAGATATGGATTCAGAAAAATAAAAAACCCATTAAAAAAAAAAGTCATGGCCTACCCTTCCTGCAGTAACTTGTAACTAAATGTCCATATAACTAACTTCAGGTGACAAAAACATCAAATCCAGCAGAGGTGCAGGCAGAGCATACTGTCTTAAGACATTAGAAGGCCAACTTGAAAGAGTAATAACACCACATGAAATAATATTACTTTCCAGTCAATTTTCTAGACCTATGTTCTTTCTACTAGGAGAGCCTTTGGGAAAACGTTAATTTTACTCTCCTGCAAACAATAGCCTCAGAATAAAAACATGCTTGAAGAATTTTGTCACAAGATATGTGGGCTGGCCAGAGGGCTTGAGACTCCCCTAATACACCTCAGATATACAGCACAGCTGAGCTTCAGCATAGGGTACATCTCTGATGTAACTGATGCTTAACAGGATACTTCAAAAGCATTTATCTACATTTAGCCTGTGCCTGGGGCTGAACAACACCAATTGTTCTACCACCCCGTGGCCCCTCTCCAGCTGAGAAGAGGGATCAGGAAGAGGAGAGCTGATCTGTGCATGGAAATGAGAACAGATTTAACGAAACTGCAAGACTAACATTAATAGCAGTGCCAGAATAAAGCATACAAAGTTAATACTGAGCCCAGTGAACTTACAGCAGTCACAATCACCAGGAAAGCAGTCCTCAGGAGCAGAAGGGTAAGCAAGCCTCTCCAGAAACTGTAATTCCTGAGGAAGAGCCCAACAATGAGGCCTCAACCACCCCCAACCTCCCCCTTTATAATGAGTGTGATTTCATGGTATGAGATGCAGCTGTAGCCAGCTCGGGTCAGTTGCCCTGGCTTTTCCCACCCACAGCTTGGTCTCCGGGCTGACTCAGACCATTAAAGGTCTGCATGCCAGGGCTGGCCTATGATTCTATCCCAGCAAAAGCAGGACTGCATCCTTTGAAGAAAAAAATCTGTGGACCCAGTTCTGCAGGTAGGTTGTGCAGTTCCATGCCATGTTCAGTGAAAAAGTGACACCCTCTACCCCAAACAACATATATTGGTCTGATTAACAGCCCTTGAATGGCATGATTACACAAAAAAAAAGTCAGGAGCTGAACAACTCTGCACTTCCTAATTAGTTTTGATCCAAATGTGTAAGTACTTTTTCTTTTTTTTGGTATCTTCTTCTCTTTTGTAAATAAAAGTTTAACTCAGGAGAGAATGTTTGCAGACCCTCAGGCTGATCAGCCTTTCTCTGGAGACTGAAGATGGTTATCTCAAAATGATGTGTCAACTTCTTGGCAGGCTGGTAACTCTAGGAGTCTGAGAGCAATATTCATGTTAGGTGTGTGTCATCTCACCAGGGACAGAATGATATGGACTTACTTTGTAAAATTGGATGAAGTGGGAAGACTAAATGCAGGAGGACAAGTAGTTAATAGAAACTACTAAGAAATAGAATACTAAAAATATCCTGTCCCCACCAGTTTAAATTCACACCTACTCCTCTCTGAGCAGGAAAGAGAAAAAAATAAATTTTCATCTTCAGTTTTCAAAAAACTTCATCTGTCTTCCAGGTACTGAGCACCAAATCTTCAGCTGGCAGATGTCAGCAGACAGTGCTGAAAACTTACCACATTTCTGAAGGATCCATTCTTCAACACCAGACTGCCACCTTAAGTGTCAAAATTCCCAAATGACTCTCAGCACTTTTTGAGGGCAAACAATCACAACAGTTGATTGCCTGGGCACCTTACAGTGTTGTCAGCCCAACAGGGCTAAGCTGGGTAGTAGAGCAAACCACTCTGGAGATGGGTAGAGTGTACACATTTGTTCCTTAGCCTTTTCCTTTATTGTGGCTGTTACCAGCTCTGCTTACACTACTACTGCTCAAACCTATTGCTTTCCTGAGACCTAGACATTAGTTCCTGATGAACTATATCACCAGTACATTGGCTGTTTAAACCTGGGGGACTACAGTGTCAAAGCAAACTAGATAAACACGATAGTCCTCTACAGATGGAGGTAGTGGCATCATGTACTAGGTTCAGCTGAAATTAACTGAACAGTACACCTTCCTAGAATGTAACTGGTGGAAATGTAGACACAAATGTATTTTCATTAAATGGTTAAAAAAAATGGTTACGTCTGTTAATGAGAAAAATTACTTAGCTTCTAATTGCTGTGCACGTTAAAAACTATGTCCCAAACAAGTGGAGATTAGATAGCATTCTGAATACACTGCGTAACACGAGTCCAAATGAACAGTACTCAGAGGGAGAGGAAATTACAAGTGAATTTTAGCAGTGACTGGAAATTATCTCAAATAAGTTCTCTGTATTTACATGTTTTTGTGATGTCAAGTTGTAGGAGCTTAGGAATTTTTCAGAGCTTGTTGCAAGTGCCGTGGCTCAGTGGAGGTCTGAGACTCTGGGACAAGACTGAAGATCCCCTCTCTAGCCTGAGTCACCAGACTATGGGTTCTGAGACCACAGCTCTGAAGAAGGCATGCTAAACACTGCATGCTGCCAGTTTGCTCAGAAAAATCAAGAAGGCTTTTATAGGAATACAGAAACCTTTGCAGCAGATCAGGTGTGGAGCAGGTAAGCTGTGGTACAGTAGGCTGCTTTGTGTATGGCAGGACCATGGCATGGGTTGGCTGCTGTGACTGCAGCTGTCACCACCCAGACACCATGCAGGATGCCTGATGTGATGTCCACTGCTCATTTTTGGAGGCCTCTCCAGCAGAGTTGCAGTAGGTGGACACTTCCCACATGGTCTGCAGCCTCTCTGGGGTTCACAGGTATGCCAGAAATCCTTCTGATTTAATTATTAAAATCAGTGTTCAGTTCTTTGGAACATTTTGTCAAACAAACAAACAAAAAAAGGCAGCTTCTTAAGAGATTGTGCACAGTGGAAGGTGACTCAACCTGGGACAATACAGGAATGGAAGACAAGTGAAAATCTAATGTGCACGAACCACGTATCATTATTAGAGATTATTAAGTAGGATCACTACATTATTTGTACACTTAAGTGCTTTTCTTTATTTATTTATTTTAATTCTAGGAAAATATTACTACTTTTTTTTTTTTCTATCAAGAAGTGCTATGTAAACATATTACTCTTAGCAGTTCTGGGTGAGAGCTAAGTAATTTCATTCAGTGCTATTCCCCTTCCAACTAAATTCACCATCTTCCTAAAAGCAACAGTCAAAACAACTGACGCCTCCCAAGCAGACAGATCCATAAATTCTATAAAACCTTCTCTCACATTCATATACACAGAGAACAGGGGGTCTCACTGTGTTCTGAACTGTTCAAAACAGCCATGTTGACTCTTTCCCAATCTAAGCTTGTTCTCTAAAGAGGTGTAGTCAGTCTCCCAGTGTTACATCCCAACCCAAATGTTAAGATGAAAGAGCTGAGCCTATCCCTGTTCTGATCTAATATAAAAAGGACAGGACATTTTTATGAATATCTATTCTTGAGTATAAATTACCTTGGAATTTAATCAAGAACTGATATATTTGATTTATAAATACAGTGTAGAGATCAACCTCTATTTTTTTAAGAGTTCTTTGCATCTTTCAAGGACTCCAGCCTCCTTTTACTATCCAATATGGATCATGCTGAAAGTAAATTAGTCCATTAAATGTTGGTATCTTCAATAAATATCAATAATATCTTATCCAAGCAGATTGTGCCAAGAGAATTTAAAATGTTTGGTACATTTTATATGCAACAAAGGTCTTTAGAGATGTTAGTTTATGTTGATTTCTTGTTAATTTGGGAAGGACTGAAGCACTAGGCTTCATCACAGACCAAGACTGTGTCAGACAGATAAACTTATGATGAACATTGACTACTGAGACTAATACCTAATTATAGCAAATGTTTCTCCCACATGAGCACTCACAATTCCTCACAGAACAGACGCTATGAATATTCACAGTTGCTTTTGTCCCTCCTTGTTAAGTTGATGAAGCCCCCACCAAAATGCAAATGATGTTCACCATAGCACAGAGGTCTCATTCTTTTTGCTTCCAGATATGTTAACAGAAAGATGGTTTGAAAAAGAAAAACAACCACATGAACAAACAAGACATCAAAGCAAAGTAACTCAGGGCAAGAACTTAGGCTCAGCTGTTGCTGGCTTGCTTTCTTTCAGAACTTTTTCCCAAATACTTGAAGTCTGATAGGCACATCTGCCTCCAGAAGGCAGCAGCAAATTCTGTCAGGCTCCAGTCTCTGCTATGAGTCTGAGACAGCAATAGAGGTTCTCGCTCATTTGTCAAGTCCAATTTGAAGTTCAACTAAATATTTTTGTGTGACGATGGTTTTACAGCTCCTTTCTGCAGAATGCAATGCAGATGAAAAGCAAAAGGATATTGCAGAGCTTGCAAAGCAAAATTAAACCACATAAAATTGCAGAGGGAGCATTTTTAAGAGAAAGAGAAATAAATGTAACATTGGGGCTAGAGTCCTCAGAGAGAGAAAGTTAGAAGTGGAACTCTGCAACTTCAGGAGTGTTTGGAAAATGACAACTTATTCCTTGGAGAATGGAGTAATGAACCAGATGGTAGGGAGGGGTAATGCCAGATGCCACAACATCTGCACTGATGTAGGACAGGAGCAGAAGTCAAGGGAACAAGTTCCAGTGAAAAGGAAGGTAGAGGAATATTACTTAAGGAAATAAAAGCATAAGAAATTGAAAAATACAGTTGTCCAGCACACCGGGAATGGGAGGTTAATGGAGATCTTTACTGTTTCTCAGAGACAGAGACCATTTTCTGTTAATGAGAATTTTTTTGTTGCCCATCTCCGTGACACAGGAGGATCATGGCTCTATGATCTCACAAAGCCAACCAGACAACCATTGCCCCAGAGGATAACAGAAGAGAGAGTTTTGTAGTGCTGGTGACAGGGTTTCCATGGAAGATGCGGAAGGGAAAATAAAAAAAAAATCATTGAAGATGCTGTACACAATCATTGAAGTTTCAAGCTGTGACTGACGTAAATCTCACACTGAGAATGAAGGATGACTGAGCTGCTGTGGGACTGGCAGCCAGCAATGGACCACCCCATGAAGACAGTTTTTCACTTACATATTAACTTCACAATATGCAGTTTTCAGTCCTGTTGATGTTGATGCATCCTTATGTTTCTAGCAGCTGCCTATGCACAGTATGTATTATGGTAAAGGAGTCATGAATCAGAGAGTGCTTTCTTGTGAGACTAAGATTCCTGTCTGGTAGTAGCCAGCTTCTTTACTAACAAAATATTCAAACCATTACATTTCCATTCTAGGATGGGCTCCAACACTCTCTCGCCTCTGCCTTAAAGAAGAGATGACAGTTAGACCAATTCTATAGTGTATAGATCTCCTAGTCTGGACTGCATCTTTCCCAAAAGAAGCAGAACTGAGCTTAAAAACCAAACCAATATTCCATTAAACCAAAACAACATACCCTGAAAACACTCGTTTTAAGATGAGCTTGTAACTACACAGCTACCCTATGAAGGCTTGTTTTAAACTGCTTTTTTTCTGGCATCCCTTTCACCTTAGACTCTTGACCTAAAAATCAGCTCAGGGGAGCACTGTAATCAAAGCAGCAACACTATCAAGCCCTGACCCCTCTCTCTGGCAAACACGACCGGAGGGACAGCTGAGATCACGCTTTGTTGGGGTAGAAGCAGCAATACAGAAAGCATTCATTTCCTTAGCAACTAGGACAACCTCTTCTTTAATTAGCACATCATGGTCTGAACTTTGCTAATAAAACCTGCCTACACTGCCTGCTAACCACGGGTTAGGTAATCCTGCTCTTACTAACATACGGCAGCCTACCACGCTTCTGCAGCCTGACATTTTCCACACTAGCACTCTGCTCTCAGGTCCCACATCTGCAGGCATGCTGTGGGTGGTGGTAATGAATGATACATCCATGTGCTTTCTCACCCTGGACTCATGATCCCATATCCCATCACACATTTCTCTGGGCTGGCAGGCACCGTGGAACTTCTGTGTGAGCTTGAGGGATTTGGGAGGTTACTGTCTGCCAAAGGAATTAGTCTCCTGGCTTAGCAGATACAGTAGAGGAATAACAGCACAAGCAGCACAAGCAGCCCCCCTTGGGCTGTCCTCTCTGATTAATGCTTTGTGCCATCCTCTTCTGGAGCTTCTTCCCCAAAAGTGTCACTGACAAATAAGAGACTTGTGTAGGAAATCACCAAGATGCAGAGGGACCAGTAATTGCAGAATACACTCTTCTTGAAGATACATCATAGGGGTTTGCAGTGTGATTGTTCTCCATTTCTGCCCCAATATTACAAGGAAAAAAAAATTCAATAAAAACTTAATCAGGGAAAAATTTGAATGTAAATTAATTTTGAGGAAAAAAAAAGATCTTTTTTGTAATAAAAACAAAACCATTGTCATAGCTCTAACAACAACTCACAGAGCCATTGAAACCTCTGTCAGAATAGTAGTAGTAGCACTAAGTTTAAAGCAGACAGTAAAATTAGTCTGAGATACCATATACTCAAGTATTTATTATTCTGGGCTGAGTTCTGTACTGTTATGGATATTAGAGTCTAAAGTTACCATGGGTATGTCTGTATGGAATCCTTCCACTTCAGTGGAACAGATTTTGCTCTGAGACAACAGGTCTCACTAAGTGGGAGAAATAGTGCAATCAAAAGAGGAGAAAACAATTTTTTGAGGTTTAAAAAACATATTATTTAATAACAATATGAATGAAGGCAGCAAACATTTATTTTTAATTTTTGTTTGTTTGTTTTGTTATTTTTCTTGTTGTTGTTTTTCCATGTAATTAACCCTGGAGATTAGGGAAGGAACACAAACTCACGTGTTGTGTTCAGAGAGCCTGCTCAGCAGAAGAGTGGATGAGGCTGTGACTACTCAACAGGATCACCTCAGTGTGCTTTTACCTACAGTTCACTAAAATGTGTATGTCCAGAGGTTTCTTAATCACAAGATAGATATGTTAGAAATGTCAAAGGAGAATGTTTCACGTAAAGCAGAGATTATTTCTTTAGGTATTTGTTTCAAGTTTTGGTGTTTGTTTGGTTTTTTTAATGTTGAACAACATGAACTGAATGAGGAAGCTACTTCCAACCTACACAAAGAGAGATACCTACTGAAGATACTGGGTGCTCCTCATATATCTGGTCTCTGAAAACCAAGAAATTGCACCTCAGGATGAGAAAATTCTCTGAGAGCATATACATACCACACAGTATCATGCACACATACAATATCAAGGCTACATTCTCAAATAATACTTTGAATAGCAGCAACAAGGTGCTTTTCTTCTGTGCTTGAAAATTGCAGACTTTTAACAGATCACTGCCCCAACAGAATCAGAGATTCAGAGAAGTGAACTGCTGTGATCAAAGGCACACACCATGCTTATGAAGAGATGAATTCAAGAAATGCAACTTCAGCTGGTATAAAGAACTGTCACCTCTTTGCTCTGGTTATGTGCATCCCTAAATTAGCCATTAGATAATGCTGCCACTTCAGTGAACTTCTGCACATTCTGCATTGAAGGCATTTATTCTTCCTTGTCCAGAAGGAAAGACTTTAGTGGTAGTTACAGAAATAAAAGAGAGAATAAAGCTCCCATGCAAATCTTATGCTTTGTGTGTTTTCTTATTTAACTATAAAAGTAATATTCCCAAAGGTGTGGAGTCAGGGATATTTTAAAACTGCTGATGAGCATCATTCCATTTCTAGCTTAATTAAATACTAGTGATTTACCCATTACAAAAGACAGTTTGTTCCATTAAAAAATCCTTTCCTAGTGTATGGAGGCATAAAAAGAGTATAATATTAACTGCATAAACTATTTCTATAAAATAGAAATAGTGAAGTTGTCTTCCTCTTGTAAAACCTTTTGAAATCTACTGATTAAAAGTGCAGTCGGGCAGTTAATGTTATTATTACCCTAAAAGCCTGTTGCTTCTCTCTGCACTGGCAGATACTCCTTTCAACCAATTAAGATAGAGGATTAAAAGGATGCTGTCAATTTAGAATATTTTTTCCTTTAGCTGGAATAGTTATAACACCTTGGAAACCACACAATAAAATTGCTTTCCAAATGAAATGGGGCATACTTGAGAAATACCATTTGTTTTCATGCACTGATCACTCTTATCTGTGGAAAAATCTTGCTGACAGTATCTGCTGCACTTGTGCCCCTGGATAATGATAATGTTACTACTTTCAACATCTCCTTGGAAGCCAGCAAGCCTCTAGTACTTCTGTAAGCATCTGTGGAAAACAGAGCTGCCTCTTCTGTTCCTAGGCAATGGAAGCACTTGAGTGTATCTCTTACATTCTGCATCTATTGTTTCATAACTGAGGACTTAGACATCGAAAGAATGTGCTTCCCCCAGGGGTCAGTGCTGGGTCCAATATAATTCAATATATTCATCAATGACCTGGATGAGGGGGTAGAGAGCAACCTCAGCAAGTTTGCTGATGACACCAAACTGGGAGGAGTGGCTGACACAGCAGCAGGCTG
>JAOEGS010009478.1:0-10457 GCA_025447755.1 Corythornis vintsioides
CTGGCAGATGTGAGGATAGGGGGTGGTTGGGGGGGGGGGGGGGGGTGGGGGGGGGGGAGGGAGAGAAAAACTGACACTTTATGCTAAGTGAGTAGGAGAGCTGAGGCCTGGGAGACAGGCCATGTGATGCTCTGATCATGACCAATAGCCAAAGCAGCCCTGTCCAGGTTCCAGAGTCCCCACAGCACCACAGGACACAGCAAAATGTGCTTTGTACAGTGAATTGTCAAAAAAAACCATCCAGTAAATGGCTGGCCACGGGAAAAATAAAGCACCCAAGGCAATGGAAATGCAAGCTGCTTTGCAAGATGGTGAAGAGCAGCCATCTCAAAGCCTCCCCCCATGCCAAAGGTCAGAGCCATGGAGTTACCTGGACACACCAAACATCAGGTACCACACTAGGAGCAGGTTGGTCAGATCTCTGTTGCATCAGCAGCCACAGAGAGGTCTGCAGGGCAAGGTCCCACCCCCAGGACAGTGTTCAAGCACAAGCACATGGGGACTCCCAGCCATCAGTCCTATCCTTGGCCCTCTGCAGAAGAGCCATCAGGCCTTGGGCAGCCAGAGGAACCAGGTGCTTTTGTGTCTCCACCCGTGGAACGAGGAGGATTTGATAAAAACCTTGCGACATGGCCACAGAGTGCAAGGGAGAGGTGCAGAGAGGCTGGGGTGGGTGCTGAGCACTCAGCACCACAGCAGGAGCTTCTGGTGAGACTGCACAGATCTATTAGCTCACCTCACACTCCCCCCAAACTGCCTTCTGCTAGGCTTGCAAAACTTAACCCGAGACCCTGATTTCCAAGCACTTGGGAAGTTCACTTTGCTGCTCGTGAAACGGCCTCTCTGGGAGTGAAAAGCACTAACAGCTGGAAGGATTCTGGGGTCACCAGTTCTGGTGACACTGCGCTGTGCAGCCAGACAGTACCTGATGGCAGAACACAACCCAACACCTTGGAGCTGGATCCAAAACCACAACGTGCTGAACAACACACCAACCTGGGACCCTCAAGGGGAGGAGACCATCCTGTCTGCTCACTAGTGAAGAAAGGGAGGCAGCAAGGAAGGGAGCACCCCGGATCACACGGTGTGGGATTCAGAAACACAACGCTGACCCTGCAACTCTTCAGGGCTGCATGTCACCCTTTGCTCTCCCTTAGGGGACACCACAAGGGAAGGTCACTCCCCTGGCAGGCAGCCCACTCCCTGATGTACCAGCTTGTGAAAGCCACACCACAAGATCTCTGCAGTCCCTCTGCAGGGACAGCTCCACTGCACTAAGCCAGGCAAGCAATTTCAGGACAATCAGCTCAAAACACTCCCAAACCAGAAGCAGGCTGGACGTCATCTGAAGCTTGGCCACCCACTGCCATTATCTCTGGCCCCAGCCAGGCTGCTGCTGCTCCAGGGAGGGCTCTCCCCTCAAGAACTCAGCATCAAGCACCCACCATCCCTCCAGTCAAGCCCCTGGAAAGCAGAGTCTGTCTTTACCTTGCCACCACCAGGCTGGTGCTTCAGGTTTTCAGTCGAGCCAATTTTGGACTTGACGTTTTTCAGGTCAGGCATGGGTGCAGCTGAGGGCTGGATGCGGCTCTTGGCAGAGGCGGGAGATTTGGGTGGTGTACGAACCACTGCCACCTTCTTGGGCTCCCTGGCTGGTGGGGTGGGCAGAGAGGGAGTGCGGGAACGGCTGCCTGGAGTCCCGGGGGAGCCGGGACTGCTGTAACCGCTTCTGTCTCCAGACTTTGGCTGCTCACCTGAGGTTTGTGGACAGAGGGAGGCAAGAGCAGGATAAGCAACCTGGGGACATGAGCCCTTCAGCCACTCACCACCTGCCTTTATGGGGTTGGTCTGTCTGCTGCTCGGGCCCACCCACTGCTCCCAGCACTGACCATCAGCAAGGGGGGGATGGTTGTGCTTCCTTCCACCTCATTATGAAGGGAAAACTGTGATTAAAGCAGTCTCCCAGTATCTCAGAAGGAAGATGGTCTGCATTATATGTCCCCATCAGCATGCATGACACCCCAACAAAACCACTTTTTCTATTAGAAATCATTTTATGTCATTAAATAAGACTGAATCCCGAGGAGCTCAGAACTGTCCCCAGTTTTAAAAAGAAAAGAAAAACCATGAACGTCACCTTTCTCAGACTTTGCTGCTGCAGGAGGTGGCTTTTTCTGCTCCTTTCTGCCTGTTTAATGAATGAGAAAGATGCTTAAACATAACAAAGCTGGAAATTTAATTGATTTAATGCTTTATGCAGCTCTGGTTAAGTATGAAAAATATATATATTTAGTGAAATGCACCGTTTTAATGGAAATTGGTAATGCTTGATATTTTCTGGGGTTTTCTTCTCTGAGAATAATGGGCTAATCTCCCTTCCTGCAATCGAAGAATTGATCCTCTTGCCCCTGGTCTTTGTGAAATATCATCAAGAGAAAAGGAAGAGATAGATTAAAAAAATGGAGCTGCCTAAATCTTCCAAATTGGAGGAAATCCCAAAGAGATAAAGCAACTACTCTCTCCTACACACTGGCAGCTCAGTTAAAGCAGGATCCCAAAAGGCTCATGCTGGAGGACTCATCCCCAGCTCAGCCCCACAGCCTCGTGCCTGGGCTGAGCAGCTCTGAATCACCAAGACTGAAGATCTCGACCTGCCAGCCCTCCCCTCGCTCAGCATCTTGGCCAATCTACCCATAAGCCCCAGGCAGCTGCGTGGAGAGCCTGGAATCACCAGCACAAGGGCGCTGTGGGAAGGCAGCAGCACTTACCGGAGCTGGGGGGTGTCTTGGGGGCCGTGGGGGTCTTTGCTGGGATGCGCGTGGCGTTGCTGGAGTTCCTCTGCGCCTGCCCAGCCGCCGAGCGCGGCGTGGCTGCCTTCGAGCCTCGAGCCTCCGGGCCCTGCGGGTGCCGGGGAAAGGCCAGTGTCAAGGGGGGTCTGCCCAGGCATGGGCTATCACCCTCCTGGATCAGAGCCACACGAGCTCCCCTGCTTCTGACCCCGACAGCCCACAGGAGCGCTCACTGGCCTCCCCATGCAGAGGCACCTGTGATGAGACTGTTCACAACCTTCACCTGCCGCAGCTGCACAGTCGCCCCTGGGCTGCAGAGCAGCTGTACATTGCTGACATTGCTTTCCCATGTCAGCTCTGTTACTCTACACACACTCAGACCTGGTTAAAAACTGTGGTCAACTCCTTCGTCTGTTCTCCAAGTGTCACTGTTTCATTTCCCCTGTTCTGATAAAATTTTGTACAGAAGATAAATAAAGCATTGGCTACAAATAAATCCATGAAGAACAGCTCTGGTCAGGAGCAGCTGAGGGACCTGGGGCTGTCCAGCCTGGAGAGACAGTGACTCAAGAGGAGACCTTCCGGCTCTTGACAGCTCTCCTGACTGTCAAGAGTTGGACTTCACGTTCTGAAAGGTTTCTTCCAGCCACAACAACTCCCTGATTCTGTGACTCTATGGTTAGAGTGGGGGGCTGCATTCAGGGCAGTGCCAGACTCCGAACACAAAGCAGCACCTCCTCCCTCCCCACCTCTCATACACACCTGACACAATCACAAATGTCATCTGTGACAGCATGGAAGCAGCTACATGCTGTTTATTGTCTTCTGATCCTGCAGAAAAGCCTCTCCAGATCTATAAACCAACACACCCTCTTTTTGGTGACTTTCTAAAGCTGGTCTGAACACAAAAGCTCATGAAAAACACGTCTGTGACCACTTAGGAGCTGCCTGGTCTGCAGGCAGCAGTAAACCAGAGCAGAGCCACCTCACAGTAAAACCTGAGCCCATCATCTGCCACTTGCAGGCTCTGCTCATCCCTCACCAGTCTCTGCTGGTCCCCTCTCCATGTGTGTATCTGGGTGACCAAAGACCACAAAGGGAAACTCTTTTACACTGCAGAATAAGCCTCAGATGTGGGTGAGTTCCCTGTTCTCCCTGCAGCACCTGGCAGATGTGGCTCCAGCACATTTCAAATACGTCTGATGTTTACAGCCAAGGTGCCTGTAAAACACAGCAGAAAGCTGCCAAACAGAGAGCATGGGAGAGCATAAAGGGACCTGGCAATGCCTCAGCGAAAGCAGGGAACACCCTGCAGCAAGGAGGTGCTGCTGTAACACAGAACAAGGAGCCCACGTGCTGCTGAGGTGGATCAGGATGCTTCAAACACCACAAATGGAAGGTGATGGCGAAGCAGGTCCCACCCTCTCCACGGGGTAGGAGTGGAGAGACTGCCCAGCCAAACACTATCACAAATGCCTCTGGGTGTTCCCCAAGGCACTTCTGCCTCTCTCACATCCCATTTCCTTACCTTGGCTTTGGTTTCTTTCGTTCCTGTACTGGCAGGTCGGGGTGTGACTCGTTTAGAGGTGAAGGCAGGGCTGGAGGGTGTTTTCAGAGGGGTTGTGCTAGAGGAGGTGTGTCGTTGGGGGGGGATGGAGGGTCTAGCGCCTGGGGGTTTGGCAGTGGAAGGTGAGGATTTCTTAAACATGGAAACAAAATAAAATGGGAACAAAAAAACCCATCAGTATGGGAGGGAAACAAAAGGGGATCACTGAGGTGAAACAGGATTAGAAGGTGCAATGCAAAACTGGTGTGGGGTGGGCAGCGTTGGTGCTGCAGGGCCTGGGTACTGCCGGGTGCACCAGCACACCCAGCATCCCTCAGCTCTGCTCCTCCCATGGGGTGCAGCAACACCCAGCCCCCTCTCTGGGGAACATGTCACCCAGTGTCAGCCTGCCCTTGCCACCACCCTCTGCACCAGTGGCAAGTTTCACCACCTGAACTCTTTCCTCCCCAGCTCTCTGTGTGCTGCCCTGGCAGCGATGCCACGTTCTGGGGCCACAGGGTCCCTCAGCCCCATCCAACCTGCTCTGTCAGTAACAGGTTTTTATCTGGATGATCAGACCAAATGCCTATGCCAACCTCACTACAGACAGACCCTTCAATACCTCACATTGTCCAGCAGCTTGTTTGTTACCTCACCCAGGCACTGGCCAGGTCAATGACCAACTGAACTACAGCTCCTCCACATTACCAGTGATGTCCTCCTATCTTTAAGATATATCTTTAAAGATATATCTTACAGATCTTTCTATCTTTCTTTAAAGATAATCTATTATTCTGTCTTCAAAGGAAAATACCATAACTTCATTTAAAGATACATCCTATATCTTCATATACATATATCTTTGTAATTCACCCAGAATACAGCACCTGCGAGGCTTAGAATATTTAATTTCATTTTTTAATCACATTGTCTTCCTCTTCTCACTGTTATGCTGCTTCTCCCCAGTACAGCCCAGCACAGTTCTGTGTTTGGTTCTGCACTAGTTTGCCCAGCAAACCAACTGGCTGCTTTCCAGGCTCAGGCTAAGAAATTATTTCTCAACCCACCCACCTGACCCCAGAAGCCACGTGTCTGGTTCAGATTTGTGTAGCTGCCTCTCCCCCAGAGATCACCATGGATTGCACCGTCCAAACCAGGGTGAAGGAAGGAAAAACAAAACTACTCTTGAAAGACAAGACGGGAGGAGGGAGGATGATGGTGAGGCCTCCTGAGAGGAACCACAACCTGTGAGAGCAGCAGACGAGTCAGGAACATGCACAAAGCTCAGTGTGCTGGTGCCACCTCCGGTTTTATTTTTGCAACTTACCTTCAGTTTCTTTTCCTCAGCTTCGGTCCCCTCCTTGTCAATACGACCTGACAAACAGAGACAGGCACAGTTACACCTCTTGGGCACGGTCAGTAAACTACAGAGACGTGATCACAGCTGCACTGCAGCAACAAGTGTGCTGGGGGGCGTCCCATGTCCCTGCTCTCCTTAGAATTAATGATGAGTCTCAGAAATACCATAGTCACTTGTTTCTGGCAGAAATCCTTCCCCATGTGACTCTATGAGTATGTTAGTCCAGCACTGACCCAGCCCAGCAGCCACGCCTGGTTAAACTGGGGACTGGAGAAAGGCTGGAGCTGAACAGCCACAAAGCAGCCATTTGATGGGATGTGAGGGGTACAAGTTACTCCTGGGGAGATGCCAACGAGACATAAGAGGACAATTTTTCACAACATGAGCAGTCATTGGAATGATCTCCCCAGGGAGCTGGTGGAGTCCCCATCACTGGACACTGGTAAGATTCAGCTGGACAAGGTGCTGGGCCACCTTATCTAGACAACTCCCAGGAAAGTCTGGACCATATGATCCATGAGGTCCCTTCCAATCTGGGATTCTACCACTCTGTCTTTGAAGGAAAAGACTATTAAAAAATTAAACAAATTCCTCTCAAATTCTCAAATGCATCTCCAGCCTGCCATGGCCTCCAGGCTCCAGAGCAAGCCATGCCAGTGCCCTGCAGCACATGTGCGAAGCTCCCCGGCGGCTCGTTAGGCAGAGAATGATGAGAAATCTGTTATGAGCTTTGGCTCCAAGGGAAAATAAAAAGCTACATCAACGATTTCTCCTGGAACCCAGTGCAGCGAGCACTGACCCCACCGCAAACCAGACCCATGGAAGCAGCCAAGCCAGCTTTTGGGATGTAGAACTAGGGTGAAAGGCAAAGCTGACCCCAGGCCAGGCCCTGGACAGTCGGAGCTGAGGTACAACACGGTGAGACACCAGTGGGTGTTGATGTGTGTCCTGCTGTCCCTGTACTAATAGAGCTCACTGCAAAGCCCACACTGGGCACTGAGCAAGGCCCAAGTGACA
Source organism: Corythornis vintsioides (assembly GCA_025447755.1). Classification (NCBI taxonomy): domain Eukaryota; kingdom Metazoa; phylum Chordata; class Aves; order Coraciiformes; family Alcedinidae; genus Corythornis; species Corythornis vintsioides. The sequence continues at coordinate 6,713 of JAOEGS010009478.1, forward strand.
CCCCTCTGAGCCCCAGCAAAGGTGGAAAACAGCTCTTGGAGAAAGAAACATCTAAGAGCACTCTGTCAGCAGGGATGGTCATGAATTCAGACTTTCAACTGAGATCTAAATGACTAAATGACCTTTAAAGGTCCCTTCCAACCCAAACCATTCTATGGTTCTAAGATTGCTAAGACTGAGACTGCTGCATGAAGACAGCAGCTCCAGGGACTGGCTGCCCTCCCAGCCTGGTCTGAGACACACACAGGGTTAGATGCACCCAAGAGCTGGGCCTCTGCACACAGGCAGCTCCTGCAGAACACCCCAAATACAGGCTGCCCAGGGAGGCTGTGGAGTCTCCTTCTCTGTAGAGATTCCCAACCCACCTGGACAATGAGATCCTGGGCCCCCTGCTCTGGGTGACACCTGCTGGATCAGGGAGGTGGCACCAGATGATCACCAGAGGTCCCTTCCAACACCCACCATGCTGGGATTGTGTGAAATAGAGCCATCGTGTTGGACCACCCAGGGATACAGTGTCCAGAGTCAGGGCGAGAGCAGGATGCTCTGTAAAAGCATCTGACATACCCTGCAGTGGGGCAATCCCAGCTGGCTGCAGACCTCTCCTCCAACAGCCATCAGCAGTGGATATTTAAGGGAAAAATACAAGAATCAGGAGCAAAGTGGGGCCTTTCCCATGGTTAGACCTGTCACTTCACTTGCCTTTTTCTTCCTTCCTCCTCTTTAAGAAAGCCAAGAGTTCTTGGGACACCTGCAAGCCAGAAGGCACATGTCTCACTGGGACACGCTGCAGTGCCTGGGCCAGCCCCCTCCAACGTGCCAGGACAAAGTGTGCCAGGACAAAGTGTGCAAGGACAACCTTCGCCGGTCTTCGTCTTCTCCAGGAAGGTGCCAGGCACTGAGTTAAAGTGCCCACCCCCACAGGGCCAAGGCAATCAAAACAAAAGAGGTGAACAGAGCATGACCGGGGGGACACGCCAGCGCCATGCAAGGGCCGCCAAACCGAAGCGTGAGGGTCTGGCAAACGCGTCAGGACATCCAGGATTAAACTAAAGAGGGAAGGAGGGAGAGGGAGGGAGAAGCAGCCGCACTTTGTAGATCAGTTGGCAGCCAAGGTCCAGGCTGGTCCCAGGCAGAAGGGCTGCAGAGGTGGCAGCAAGCTGAAGGACTGTTCAAGCAGCCTTGGCAAGGTGAGCTCGAGGCAGGCTCAGGGTGCACACACCTTTCAGGAGAGGGACACGGCTGACAGCTCTGTCTGCACCAAGGGCACAAGGTTTCTTCTTGGGCGTGTGACGTTCTCCTGTGTCTGGCACAGCCTCTTCCACAGAAACATCTTTGTCTTCCGCATCATCTTTTAACTCAACGGCTGTTTCTAGCAAGGGTCCAGAACCTTCTCCCTCCCCAGGCTCCACTTCCTTCTGGGAGAGTATTTCAGAAGGCTCTGATGGGGTGACACCTAAGTCATCTTCCCTCCTCAGTGGCTTTGTCCTCTCCTCTTGTTCCTCTCCTGCTTTACAGGATTCGGCTTCAGTGAGAAGTGCCTCATTTGGGACATCTCTGAGGGCTTCTTTGGATTGGTTTTCTCCAAAGGCATATTCTTTAAGAGCTTCCTTGGCCATTTCAGGTGCTGGTGAAACACGCTGACTCACCAGAGAAAGCCAACCCTGTTCAGCAACTTCATCAATATCACGATCCTCATCTCTCTGCTGCCCACTGGCATCTTCTTTTAATGGAGCTCTGGTATGTAAAGGACGTGGCCCATCTTTAATCGGGGAGGAACCTGTGCCACCTACTCCTGCTGAACCCTCAGCACCCACACCAGGGCCCAGCTCCTCTCCCAGTGCCAGATCCACACCAATGCCTTCTCTGCCTCGGTGATCCCACAACTCGCTGTTGTCTTCAGATGCTCGGGAGTCCTGGTACATATCCAAGGGTATTGGGATGGTGACCTCAATCCTGGTGGGAGCTGCTGTTGTAGCTTTCGTTTCATGTGTCAGAAGAGGCTGCTGAAGCACCCCAGGGACCTGCTTAGGGGGCTGGCTTTCTCTTTTCACTGCATCTCCCACGTGCTCCCGAGGGCCGGGTGGCAGCTTTGGAGAGCTCGGCTCCCCTGGAGGTGAAGACGCAGGTTACGAGGCATAGGCAAACCATAAGCACAGGCATGGCATGTCATGCTGAAGAGAGACTAAGGATTTCTACTACCAATCGAGAGGATAAATGCGAGTCCCACATCACCCCACTGAACACACAACTCACTTCTGCAGCATCTTCTGCCTTGAAAGAAACTCTGATCCTCATGGGAATCAGAACAGCAACAACACAGCACACGGAGACCAGACTCCTCCCTGGACTCGCTCTCAGGTCGGGGGGGTATCCAACCACCAACATCCTCCACACTCACTCTATGAGCTGGTTTAGCTGTAGAGGTTTTCAGAAGCCAAGAGTACAGCCATTTTCTAACCTGACACCACCACTGGACCATTGTGGTGATGAGTGACCACCTCTCCTTGCCTTTGGACTGTGCACCCACTCAGAGCTCCAGCTGCTGCCACCACTTGGGCACAGCAGGTGTGACATTTAAAAACCATCACAGAGACACACACATCTCCTTTTTTTCCCCTTTTATTTGGGGGGAGTGGGGGATATAAGAGAGAGAATTCTGTACCATCGCTGATCTCATGCATGACACAGACTTTTCCAATTTCGCCCAACAATTGCTGCATTAAGCCAAATATTCCAGTTGAGCTGGCATTTTTTCTATTAGAAATTCATCCAACTGAAGCAAAGATGCAATGAGGAATGGAGAATTCACCCTGACCATGGGGAAATCACTTTAAAGTCAACTGCCCCAGTGAAAATGTGCATGTTATCTTACAAATTTATCCAGCTTCAAATACTTTTTGCTCTTTTTGAGCAATGATGGGTAAATTAAAGAGCCTAGACCAGAGTTCTTCAGAACTGAGATTTTGGCTGTTGCTTTGTTAGATTAACATACAAGATTAAAACAAGAACTCAAGACTGACTTGGCCTTTTATAGATGTTCTCCCCATTTTAAGAGATTATACTGGTTAAGTGAAACTACCAGACAAAGACCCTGGAAATGGTGATATCCTAAATTGGCACCTATTGGGAAGTAATATTTCAAATGTTTCTTAACACCTTTAGTAACCTCAGAGTTTTGAAGGGTGTTGTTAGTGCAGTTGCCAGCAGAGCATCCCAGCTCATTTCTTCTGCCAACAAAGAGCATGAGCATTAACCACCCACCAGTGCAGAGATGTGGATGATCAGCACTGCTGTAGCCCAGGACCTGCTGGGGGTTCTGAGGCAAACATGCAGCACAAGATCCAGAGCTGGCACAATGCCACCATGGCACCAAATGCGAAGCCTCAGAAAGGCTTCTCCACCCAAGACACCAAAGGCATTTGAAGATGCTCCATCTTCACTGCAAGGATCATTTATTCACATCCCACAACACAAGAAATGAAGGTAGATACGAGATATGCAAGGCTAGGTGTATCAATAATCACACTTTCCTCTGAATCAAACAGAACTGTTAAAAGGAAGCAGCACTATACTACAAGTCCCCTTTCAGAGAAGTAGCAATTACATAAGAACCTAGAAATGTCATGTGGAGGTTAGACCAGAACTCAAGAGAGTCAAGAGAGTCTGGTCAAGAGAGGTTCTCCTCCCCCTCTACTCTGCACTGGTGAGACCCCACCTCGAGTACTGTGTCCAGTTTTGGACA
>JAOEGS010009478.1:10557-41402 GCA_025447755.1 Corythornis vintsioides
TTTTTCTCAGTGAGGGTGACAGAGCTCTGGAACAGGCTGCCCAGGGAGGTTGTGGAGTCTCCATCTCTGGAGACAGTTAAGACCCACCTGGATCTGTTCCTGGGCGACTTAGTCTAGGTGATCCTGCTCAGGCAGGGGGGTTGGAGTAGATAATCTTCTAGGTCCCTTCCAACCCCTAATATCTATGATACTATGATTCTATGAACTCCAGCTGGATGTCCCCACATCCAACAGCCGAAAAATCCCAGGACAAGACAGAAAGGCCTTATGAAAAAATCTGGCAAGAAACAGCAGCCAGAAGCAGAGGGAACAGGGCAGACAGAGGAGAGAACTCCCCCTTGCCCACCAAGGCTTGATTTACTTTTTGTCTGGTGCCACTATTTTAACTAGAGAAGAGTTGCTAGTGCCAGAACCACCAGACAGGCAAGCAAAGGTTTTCTTCTAATTGCAGGGAGCAGACTGCAGATAACTGTGCTCATGTGTGTGGAAAGCAAAGACGACCTGAATTCTGCCCTGAGCACAGAAGACAAAGACCTATTTAATTCTTAAAAGACATGGATGCCTGTATGTGCACTAATGCAGCCACGAGGAGGAAAGCTGCTGCCCAAGCAACTGCAGGAATCTGCCACATCTGCTGCACAGAAAACGACCTCACAAAAGGGGGTTTAACTGGGATTTTAAAAGCACTTTGAATTAGCTCTCTGGTGTGTCAGTGGTAGCAAGAGTGCAATATCCCAGTGAGTCTGAACCCTCGAGGCTGCCCCACTGAGCATGGAATTAAGTCAGTGCTGGGTGCGCTGGGGAAACCCCATCCTGAAGTTTTCCATCAAGGCTGAACTAAGCAAAATCAAGAGAGGCCTTCCAGAGAGCCAGGAAGTCCCTGGGTCCCTTCCTGGCTCATGTGAGCACAGTTAATGATGTCCAAAGGCTCCCTGCCTGTTGTGCTGAGCTTTGTCACATTCCCTTAGACTGGGATGAGAAAGCACCCTCAAAGTCAGCGCATCAGAGAGTAGGCTGGAGACGTGCTGTATGTTAGAGACACTATCATTAGAGTGAATTTATCTCCTGTGTGACACACAGGACACAGATTAATGCTGAGCAGCTCCTCCTGGCTAACTGCACATCCCAGCTCCATTTATTACCTTTTCCAGCCTGTTCTGCAACTGCACAAACACTCACCAGGGCTTCAGCTGTCCGAGAGAGAAACTCGGTGCATGAAAAGCTGCAGTTCCCCAAAATGAGGCTGTTGGAACATTCAGAGTGTGTATGGCCCTATCCTGTCAGGAACAGGAAAACAGCAGAACAGCTCGTACAGTGCAGAGCACCTGCCCCACTGAACCAAAGTCCAAAGCCACTGGCCACCAGCCCCACACATGGGCAGCAGTAACTGGACCCCAGTGACAGATGATTCACTAACCTTGAGCATCTCCTGCAGCATGGTCCTCCAGGTTGGGGGTGGCTCCTATGCCCGCCTCTTCAGCTGGTCCCAGTTCAGAGAAAAATGGGAAAAACATGATCAAAACAAAGAATTAAGTTCAAGCATGAGTCTGGAGAATGTATTTAGTTCCCTACTGGTGCAGGTTTAGACGCAGAGTAGTATCAGAAGGGACATCAGCCCACGCTGAGGATGGAGCTTGGTAGATCTGTTCAGCCTGTGCTGTACCAGGCCAGAGGAGAGTTCCACCAGCTTGTACATCCTGGGTGGAAGGTTAGTATAAGCTCCTTCAGGCTGCTACGGAGCAGGGAAACTTTTGGATTTATATCCCCTCCTATACCCTCACTTAAGAGTTTATGTTGCCAGCAGCACTTGTATGAATGTCTCTTACCTGAGTCCTACTTTCTTGGCGCGTACTACCTCAATGCAATGAACTCTGCTGAGGCTGTTTGACACCAGTAAATCCAAGTCTGATATAAACCTGACTCTTCAGGAATACTGGTACATTAGAGAAGCACAATTTTCTTAGCAGCAATTTGTCTCTATCAGAATTTTTTCAATATTACTACTTTCAAAATGGCTTCATCAATTATATTTGTCATGTCAGCGTTTTACAGCCAACTAAGGATTTTTCTTTGTTTTCCTAATTTTTTTCCCAAGGAGTTCAGGACACACAGCTTCTTCCTGGCTCCCTGGTACAGTCAGATGTTGAAGCAGAGCCTGCACATCCCAGCCAGTCTGCCTTTCAGCCCAGGGCTCCACCAGCAGCCTGTGGACTGGAGGCAGGACAGTTTGGTTGCCCAAAGGAATGTGCTGTGGGTTTGTTTCAGTGCCCCAGCGTTGGCAGAAACCCAGGTCCACCCGGGACCTTCCCCAGGTCCTGCCTGATGCTACCAGGAAGAGCCAGTGGTGACTGCTCAGGGGCCACATACTCATTTTTCACAGAGAGACCTGACTGCTCACAGACAAACACAGCACTGCACTGCTGCAGCTCACTCCCTTCTTCCTCTGCCTCCCAAATCCCCCTCAGTGCCTTCCCTGGCAAAGCAGCCCTGGGAGCAGCGATTCCCAGCGAGCGTTCAGGCTGAATTAGTCACTTTACTTCCCTGCATTATCCCTAACAGGCGCCAGCAGGCACAGAGCTGCTGCAGTGGCCTGGTTTCCACCTGCAGCTCCAAAGACAGCCACGTGTGCTGGGCTGAGCAAGAGCTGGAGCAGCAGGGACAGCAGCAGGGACAGCAGCAGGGAGAGCAGCAGGGAGAGCAGCAGCCAGGTCCTGCTGCAGCTGCCCCGCCAGAAGACGCAGCCAGGGACGGGCACGTCAAACACTTTGGCCTGGAGATGGGAAGTGAAGCCACTACAGAGACACCAGACAGAAAGATTTCCAGATGTGGAGCTGAGAAAGAAATGGCTGCAAGATTCCCCTGGAATGGGAAGGCAAGAGGACAATTGCAAGCTAGGAATTACTTCTGCAGACCATGGAGAAGAAAGAGGCTCCTCAGGAGCCAAGCACACCTGAGAGGGGTTTCGCAGTGTTATCTGAAGCACCAACCAGTTCAGCTCTCTGCTCTATCTGCACCAAGAGATGGAACTCCACCTTGGTCTCCCTCACCTGTGGTTCCTTCTGGGATCTCCCCGTGCTGTTCGACACCACCCTGATCCTCGTGGTCTCCTTCCTCCACTAAAGGTGCTGTGGCATCTGAAAAACAACGCAGCTTTCACATAGCCAGGGAGTGGCAAAACCCTGCGGAGGCCAGGCCAGGCCTGAAGAACCTGTGGCTCAGAAAAGCACCCGACTCACTCCCTTGAGCCAGTGCTTGTGGAGAGAGATGAGCGAGCAGGACAGAGCAAAGCCAGTATCGTAGGGACACCATGAGCTGTCCCCCTCTGTCACACCAACCAGGCTTTACCACAAACACTGTCTGAAAACACCCAGCTAAACACAGCCACTGGCACCTGAGCTGCTCTCCACATGGGGACACCACTGGTCTGGAGCAGGACAAAGCAGCTTCCATCAGATCCCTTCAAACACCATCTGAGTGCTGCAGCTGCATCGCTCTCTGCGCAGCCCTGACAGGTACCTGGATCCATCTACCAGTCTGCTCAACACAACAGCCCCAAGCCAACTGGAAGGAGGGACAATATCCCCTTCTGCACCAGGCAGCTTTTACTCATTTCTTGAGCCACATTTACAGGAAAAGAGCCACTTCACAGACTATCAGCCTGCCCACACCTCCAGCAGGACAGGGCTGGAACTGCTCAGCAGCTCTGTCCACCTTTCTTTTAGATAAATTTTGCCACCTTCAGCTGAAGTCTCCAAGAGGCAGATACTTGGGATTAAAGCAGCCAGGGGAACATAAAAAATGCAGTTCATTAAACTGGTGAACAAGTCTCTAGACCACTTTGGAATCAGATTCTTTGTACAAACATTCAGGTAACACTCTAGAGCAGCACAGCCATGCATTGAGTCCTACCTACGTGCTTCACATAAGCACAAAGTTTTGTTTTACACACAGGCTCTGCCCATCTCATCACTGCAGCGTGAATCAGGCTGGACTTATGAACAGGTAAATACAGAGGGGGCAGAAAAAAAGCTCAGAGGTACTCAGTCTGACGGCAAGGTTTGGGAAGTTTTACCATGACCCCATTCATCAAGGTTTCAAAGCAGTAAGTCAAAGAGCTCCCACCTTCCGTAGTTGGGGTGCTCTTAGCATCAGATGTTTCAGAAACAGGCTCATCCGATCCATCATCGACTGGTATCTGGAGGGGATAGCCTGGAAAACATTCAAATACTTAGAACGAGTCCTTGGCTGTGAATTCTGGCCGGGGTGTTATGAACTCTGATTGCCCAGATCCACAGCAGCAAGAAACTCTAATGGGAGAGAGTCAACCCCCTGAACTAACAAGCAAGCAAAGCGTGAAAATGCCAACCAAAAGCACCGGTGTCATCACCAAAAGGAACAAGCAGAAACCCATCAGCAAAAGAAAAGCCCAGTGAACCAGGCAGCAGGAAACAGCAAAGCATGGTGGTGCAAGCAGGGAAAGAGACCTTAGCAACGTGAAGCAGAAAAGATGCACAACTTCAGAGTCACTGTTGTCCCCTCTGCTGTGTCTGGAGCCAGTGGGGCTCTGGGAAGGGCTCGGCGCAGCCCGTGCTGTGTGAAGGCTCAGCTGCCAAGGTCATCTTTTGGAAGAGCAAGGCAAGAAGCACAAGTCTCCTCTCTGCAAGGAGTCTGGGCAAATAAAATAATGAGAACTGAAGAAAATGACTTGGAAAAGAGGATTCAAACCAACATAAGCCAATCCCTGGGAACCGTGATGTGCAAAGCTGAGAGGAGCTATCGGACTGAAATGCGTTACAGAACCTAGCATGGATGGATGCTAAGGATCCTCTCCAGGACAGAGGCAACTCATTTATCTGGGGTAAGCTGCATCCAAAGCACCTCAAGAAAATAAAATTAAGATGATGTTTATATGGAGCATAGCGGGGATTGAGTGCCAGCAGGTTTGCTGGCATTATGTGGCTTTCCAAGCTCGACTGCAGAGCATGGTGGAATGAGAAAGGAAAGGCTTCTTGAGAAATGCAGGGCTGAAATATGAGGAGAAAGACTCTTGAATGGCCTCACTCCCAGAGCTCTCTGTCCAGCTCCCCCCACCTCCCTGTGCAGGTGAGACAAGCAGTCAGCAAGCAGCACCCGTGAGCCGTGTATCCAAATAAAGGCAGTGCTGTATTTTCATAGCCAGCGAAGGAGAGAACACAGAAACACACACTTGCAAAGCTGCAGCAATAAGATGATCCCTAGTCCAGGGCTCTTCTGCTCTTGCTGGGCAATGACATCAAAGAGCAGCATTTCCCTATGACTACAAACATCAGAGCATCTTGTCCATGGGCTGCAGCCACGGTAACCTTCCAGACATTACCCTCTCCTGCAAGGACCCCTCTCTGCTGACACTGCTCTCCCCACTTAGGCCATTCTTTCAGCAGAAAGCAAAGCAGGTCCTTCACACCATCTTCTCCTGGAGGTGCTCACCTGATGGGATGTGCTTCTCCTGGCTGGCTGCATGGTCCTCCATCATGGTGGTGTCCTGACGCTGCTCCGCCGTCTCTCAGCACAGTTACCTGAAGAGGAGATGAAAAACAAACACCCATCAGTAAAAACCTGAACCAAGGCACCTTCTCCTGAGCCCAGTTGGTGCACTCCCAACTACAGACAATTCAGGTTTGTCAGACCATTTCCAGGAGCATTAAACAGCCAACCATCTCCTCGGTCACTGTAAGAAGGCACCTACTTTATTCCCTTTTCCTGATGAGCCCTGAAATCTCACCATTGTGCACAGAGGTCACAGCTCAAGCTACATGTTATCTATTGGGTTTCACACCAGTGCTGAAACACTCCCCGGAGCATCTAATGCCTCCAAATCCACCAGGAGCATGTTATAGCATATCCCAGTGATCGGGTGAAGGAGGACAACTGGAAGTGCTAACATGCCAAACTGGGATCCAACAGAGATGCTGCAGCCAGACACCTCCCAGAAGAGGTCAGAGCAATCCACACTTGGAGGAGAAAAAAAAAATCACCTCTGGCAGTGAGCAAAAGGGAGACAGATTTTGCATAGAAGACAGACAAAGGAGTGAACGTTCCTTGTGAAAACAAGGGAGGTGTCATCATTCCTGAGCTAGTCACTGCAACCATCACAGTAACCACATAAGAACTTCTGATAAGCTGCAGCATCAGAATTCCACAGGGATGTCCCAAGCAAAAAAAAAGGACCATCCTGCTGCACAAAGGACACTGCTCAGCCACCACTTTGTCACCAGTGATCACCAGGAGCAGCACCTTAGTGCAAATGTGCTTCTGCTGCACGCTCACAACTGGTGTTTGCCAGTTTAACCAGTCTCTCAGCAGAAGCATCTGCTGGTGAGGTGTGACCTCACAGCCCTGTAGATACCCCCAGCAGGGACACAAAGCTACAACGACACAATAAGCACCTGAAAAACAGTTCAAAGGTGACATGCAGGGGTAAACCAGGACCTGCCAGAGACAGATTTGAAGCAGACACTTAGAGGAGAGGGTTTCACTTCATGGTGGCTCTGAGAGGACAGCAGAAGGGCTGCTTAATGCTGACTCCTTCCTGCAGAGCTCAGAAAGCCAGCACTGTGACACAGAGGCACACAAACAGCTCTGAGCACTGAAGTGGCAGCAGAAAGCTGCTAAATGCAGAATTGTCTCTCAAATGTGCATGTATCTGCAAAAGGAAAAGCAGTTTCCAACAAACATGGTTCTGTGAAGCAGGGTCTGTGTTTCTCCTTGTCCTCCATTAGATGGACACTGCACCCTGAGCACTGATAGAACTGCAGCCTCCAGCAGTGATTAATAACCAGCAATTAGTGCCCTCGCCTGTTCTCTGCCACGCCAGGAGCGAGCCAACCCGGCAGAAAAGCCATTACCAGCAGCAAGAAAACTCGTGTGGTTTTGTTTGCTGGCAATAAATTAACTGGATATACAGAACTGGACAAGAGAAACTCCAGCACCAGTAACCAGATCTCTCACCAGCTTTTTTTAAGCCTTAGCAAGATGACTGTGCAATTTAATTTCTGCCTTAGACAGCAACAAAATCATCTGGGAGAACTGAACCAAGTAAGCAAGGAACTTGTCCTGAAAGGAAATCACCCTTTAAAGTGGAGGTAGAAAATAGGAAAGAATTAAGTACCTAATTTTTGCCCCATAAAAGGTTGGGTGTTAATTATATGGACATCTGTCTGCCCTCCTCCCAGTGCTCATAGGATCATATTGATTATATCCTGGTCTCATCTGGCCACTGCTTGGTATTATTTACAGGTCTGCTTAGCACTGAAACACTAAAATATCAAAGCTAACCTTGTATACAGGGCACAAAAAGCAGCCTGGGCATGAAAACGAGTGTAAAATATCTCATGTTGTGTGTGTGCACTTAGAGGAATCATCTCCCTGCCCCAAATGCGCGCACGCGCGCGCACACACACACACACACACACACACACACACAGAGCACTGGGTGCTGCAGGTTTTCCCACACTGCCCAACTCCCAGATCTGCTGTGCTGGGTTTAAATGAGGCTGTTTCCTTATTCTGCCTCCTTTTCTTCCTTCCTTCCACCTGATTTTTGAGAACAGTTAGTGCCTTCCCCAGTCTCCCTGGAAGGACTCACCATCCCTGGAGGGGTTGCGACATGGAGCTGTGGTGCCAAGGGACATGGTTTACTTGTGACGTGGCAGTGCTGGGTTCATGGTTGGACCTGACGATCTTATCCAACCTAAACAATTTATGATTTAGTCCTTTCTTGCCTCTGGATGGAACACCACTACTGAGCTCACATACCCTGCTGCAGGCTCATCTCCAGGCATCTGACACAGCCAAACCCTTCCACTTCTCTCTGAATCCACCAGCATTTAGCATCTGTGCAGCCCTGGCACAGCAGCAGCCAGCCGTGATTCAGCACAGGCTGGTGGATCTGCTGCTGGGGCTGCCTGGTCTCACCCTGCTGACTGCTGCTGACAGGGCTTTCCAGACACAGAAAGGGATGGGTGCTTCTCTCTGAGCTTCACACGGAGGTGTTTGACACTGCTGCTCACAGCCAGGCACACAGCCCCTGTTCCCACCCAGCCCCACGCAGGGCAGCATTCGGCCACCTCGGAGCTACAGCACAGCAGGAGGGCTCAGAAACGTAGACATTATTTTTTCAGATTCAAGAGCAAGCTGCTTTTTCTGTTACAAGGAAAAAAAGCACCACTGAACACCACAAAGACCAATCAAAAACACACTCATCGGGACCCTGAGAGCACCTAAAGTCTGGCTGCAGCTTATGAAACACCCCAGACATTCACTGGCTTGGACATGGTGGGTTTGGGGGTTGGTGCCCAGGTGGCAGTGGAGAGCAGACACCTCTCCGGCAGGTAACAAAAGTCCTCCCACCTTGTCTGCAGCATGGCACACAGAGCAGCAGCATCACTCTGTGCCCGGACAGCAGTGCAGAAGAACAAGCCCTCAAACCAGCATGAGCCAAGGGGCAGGGAGCGGGGACCCAGCTCTCACATGGCTCCCACAGCACCCTGCCCTCAGCTGAAGAAATGCCCACTCAAAGGATGCTACTCAAGCACTGCCTGTCCTGTACCACATTCCCTTCAGCTCACCCCATCAGCTTTTAAACCCATCACAACAGGGCTGGCAAAGTGACACCAGCACCCAATAATCCAATAAAAAGCATGAAGCACACAAAGGGATTCAATGAGTAAGGGCAAGTGAGCTGCCACTACCAGTATCTCTGAGCTTGCAGAAGATCTGAAACACTCAGGCTACATAACCATACAGTTCTGTTCACCGGGAGCACCACCTATAAAGACATTTTATGCCTCTCCAACGGATGCTGAACTTCATTCTCTCCCTCTTCCCTTCTCATCCACTGTAGGTGCCAGATAAAAGCACCGCTCACTCAAAACCCTACTGATGCCACACAAGGTTTTGCAAGAGGTCTGTCCTGTTGAAACCAAAACCTGACTTGCCTACATGCAACCCCCTTCTTGTTCTGGAGGGAAAGTCTCAGCTTTGCTTTGAGTTTTCACTCAGGTAACAACATCATGTGACTAAAGAGAATTCAATCCTTATTAAAAGTGATTATTTTAGATCAGACTTCTTAGAGGTGTCACAAAAATTGTGCATTTGAGAATCTACTTTGAATTTTGAAAAATAGTCGATAATTCTACTTGTCTTTCTTTTTGAGTGGGGGAAGGGGAAATTCCTTTTGGGAAAAAACTGTTAACATTCAAAGGAAAAAGAAAAATGTTCTAAAAACTGTCAAACCAGCCCCACCTTAAAGCAATGGTTCAGCAAGGAACAATTACAGCACGGAGAGCTGCATGGAGATAAACTTCAGCAGCACCCCCTGCATGACAGATAAAGCACAAACCCCCCTCAGAATCTTATCCACTTCCAGCAGAAAAATTCTTACCCAGGGACACTATCTGAAAACCAACCGCCCATCCCATAACTAACAGCTCCTCCAACCCTCCCTCTTCCAAACCCACAGCCTCCAGAGCAGCCTCTGCCAGCTGCACAGAGGCAGGTGGGGGCAGGAGGAACAGGCTGATTCCTGGCAGAGGCTCAGCCCCCCAGTACCTCGATAAACCCAGTCTGCCTGAGTTTAACTGGTGAGAACCTGCCCATCTCCCATCTCCTGCTGGCCAAGGCAAGCGCTCCGCGTGGCACTGGCGTTAGGATGTGACGCAGGTTGGCACAGGGTGAGCTCAGTCCTGTGCTGAGCTGCTTTCCCAATGATAAACCACTGCAACCAGGGGCCTCCAGCTGGTCTGAGAGGTGTCCACTGCCATCCCCACCCCCAGACTGGTGTCAGCTGGAGAGCAGCAGACACTGCCACTGAGGTGGGCCGCAGGTGAGTGTGGATCAGGACAGAGCCGGGCAGCTTGTGGACACCTCGGGATGTGCTGTGGCTCTCCCAGCACTTGAACAGCATCTCACAGCTGAACAGGGCCCCAGAACGGTCCCCGAAGACCTGTCTTGTACAAAATGCTAGGGGCTAAAAGCCAAAATAGCAATTTACACCTCGAAGAGTCCAAAGCATGTCCGTAAGGAAGAGCCCTAAGTGAAATGATGCAAACCTCTAACAGCTATTGACAGCACTCAGGTTCAGGTCAGGAAGTGAAAACTATTAGCCAGCTTGAGGCCTGGAGCACATTTAAAGAGGAAATAAACATAATTTTCCCTGCAGAGTTTGGCAAGGATGCTGAAAACAACATCACTCCTCTCACGGGAAGCAGCAGACACCTGACAGTAAAGCTGATCAGTTTATCACGATGGTTCCCACACCACATTTCGTCTGACACCTGCCAAGGTCTGGGTGCCAGCCCACAGCAGCCTCACCTTCCTTCACCTGCAAGAACAGACACATTCAACACCATCCTGTATTTGTGCCCAGGAGAGTCAAGCCAGAGATGAGTGCTGCTCCTCTGCTGCTCTTCTGCTGCTGCCCATCTGAGATGGCATCTAAATAGCTCGTTAGGCTTGAAGGCGTCAATAAAACGGTCTGGCTGTGGTGCTGAGGGACATGGTTTAGTGCTGCCCAAGTAGCTCTGAGGGAACAGTTGGACCTGATGGTCTGAAAGGTCTCTCCTAAACAATTCTGTGACTCTCCCATAAAGCAGCAAGTTTCTCCTGCCTGATGACCCCTCTGTGCTGCAGACCACAAGGCCACGTGGCTGCACCAGCCCCATGCCCAGGATGCAGCAGCAATCAGGCACCTGGCCGCCCTTCCAGAGCGCAGGCAGGACACAGCACTGTAAGCACAGGGACACAGCAGAGCCTTCATTCTGCTACAGCCCTGGCTAACCACCGGCTAACCACACACAGAGCCAGCTGCACCCTGCCTGGCAAGATTTAGGTCCCAAATTAAGTTGGGCAGCCTGAAGTCTTAATCCCTTGTAGAAAGGTTTCCCCTCAATGGAAGGAAAATAAATCCTGGTCTGAAACAATGTCCCCTATTGAGAGCAGTCCAGTGGCAGAGGGGCAAGGAAGCAGATGCCAGGGTCCATACAGCTGTGCTGCAGTGGCACTTGGCCGGGCACAGTCTGTGCCAAACCACATCACTGCCCCTCACAGAGCACAAACCCGCATCCCCGCACCCCTCCGGTACCAGGAGCTGAGGGCTCTGTGCAGGTTGGCAGACACACCCCTATGAGCACAGCCCGGGGACGGGGAGGGGACACACAACCTGAGAGCTGCTCACCGACCACCCGTGGGATTATCCCAACCATGGATCCACTGGCACCCGCGGGACTATCCCAACCACAGAGCCACTGGGATCTGCAGGATTACCCCAACCACGGAGCCGGTGGCATGTGCAGCAATGTGCAGCAATCCCACCGGCGCAGCTCCAGGGATCACGAGTCTGGGCGCTCGTGGCTCGGTTTCCACATGCATACATCCCAGAATAGAGCAGGCGTTGGCAGATCTGTTTGCGGCCGGGTGCGGGGTACAAGCCGCACGCTGGGAAGAAAGCAGAGGGAGGAGAAATCCCAGCAGACAGTGCTCTGAGATCTGCATTTTCTAATACCCATCACTGGATCCAGCCCAGCAGCTCCATCTTTCCCCCCAAGCACCACCCAGCCCATTCCCAGTCACGGGCAGAGCAAAGCTGCTCGGTCTGTGGCTCAGGGTCTTCCTTCTGCAGTACTCAATCCCAGTGAGCACCCACTCTGAAAACTGAACAAACACCAGCCATCCAAGTGTTACCTCTGAAAGGTGATCAAACACAAACAGCATCGTAAAAAAAGCACCATTCCACCTGAATTACTTAATTAAAATGGAATGACAGCCCCGTGAAATAACATCAGCCTGAAAGGCTCTTCATTATTCATCAGCAACTTCCTTTTCATCTCCTTTGTGTACTTCTCTGAGTGTTTTTCCAAGAAGCTGCCAGAGGAAGGAATGTGGACGGTGATCTCATTAATCACAGGTACTGCCTGATACGCAGAGAGCTGAGAAACTACATCAGGTTTCCAGTTATCTAGTCAAGAGGCTGTAAAAACTTCCCTCAGGTTCAAAGACAGACAAATACCTCTTACAACAGGAGGGAGCTGCAAAAAGAAGCAAGTCTCTCCATTTTCACTATTTTTTTTCATGTTATAAAGTGACTCCCTGGGGGCTTGGAACTGTTGACACCTTCCTGTCAGGGCTGGACACCATCCATGCAGACATGAGAGGGGTTTGGGTTCACAGCAGGACAGCTTTGAGGCACAGGAGACTCACTGCAGGAAGGGTGGTCACACTGGCATCACCCATACCTGTTTGGAACCCGAAGGTTACTGGCACCAGGCAATAAACAACTCCCACGCCAGCTAATGACGTACTGGCAAGTCTGGAAAGGACACAGGGAAAAGGTAAGGGTGGTAACAGGGCAAGGAAGCCCTGAGCAATGAAATGTCATGATTCTAAAGAGTAGAAAAGCTGGGTTCAGAGATACAAGCCCATCAGTAAATAGCCCTTACAAACCCAACCTCTCCACAGCCAGTGCTGCGGGTCACCAGCTGGCAGAGGTCTCCAGGGCACGCTCGTGCCAAGAGAAAAGCCAAGGGATGCTCATGTGCTGACATATTCCCCAGTGCTGCTGAGATTTAAACTAACAGAATTTGCCATCCCAAATCAGCTTAGGCCCCGTTCAGCATCTGCCTCCAAGCTGGGTGGCAATTAGGACATCAGATTATCCCCCACACAGCCCAGTGCAGGAGAAGCAGGGCACGGGAGGTGGAAAATGGCTTTACCTGGGTGTCTCGTCTCCACCCAAAGAAAAGGCACCACAAAGGTGAAGATCCAAGAAAAGGAATGTGCTGGGCTTTGAGTGTTCTGTGATGTAGGAATATTAACCCCAAGTCCTGCATCAGTTGCTGCTGACAATCAAACACATCATTATTCCCATCTTCCCAGCAAGAGGAGCAGAGATGGGAGGCTGGTCACAGAGCAGGCTGGGGCAGAGCAGAGCAGGCACCAGGCTCCCAGAGCCCCCAGAACTTGCGTGCCCCTGACTGCACATTCCCTTTCAGACAGGGCTCTCTGGAGCTGCCCTTGAGAACAGAAATCCAGGGAAGCTCCTGAGGGACACTACAGGGACATGAAAGCAGCCAGGTTCCACCTCCAGGTTCACCCAAAGCCTCTGCACCCCACGTCAACCTGCAGCACTGACCACCGTTGGCATCTTCCTGCTGCATCCTTCACCCCTTCTTACCCTCTTTTGTGCTTTGTCTGCCTTACCTGACTACGATGCAAAGATCAGGCTGCCAAGTCTACTAACTGCAGCTGGAGTAAAGCTCTGATCTAAGCAGGGCTTACACAGCACCAGAAAAGGAAACAAGAGTAGTTGTAAAGCCCGGCCTGCCTGTTCAGCAGGCTCTTTGTGAACAGAGGGAAGAGAAGCCTCTTTGTCGGGGATTTACCAGGCTACCTTCAGATTTCCTCCCAACCCCCTGCTAGAGCACCTTGTGGTCATGCATTTCACAGAGCTGTGGGTCTAGGGGTGGATAAATTCTCCCTCCCAAAAATCCTGCTTGCTCGGGAAGCCTTTAAGCAGTTGAAGACGTAGAGCGGATCAAAGAGAAGGCAGGAGATCTCATTTACCAGCTAATTCTCTTTGATTCTTCCCATCCCAGGCTCAGCCCAACCCACTGGAAATCAGCATCTTCCCTGCTGCTGCAGGTTTTGGGGTGAGTTCACCAGCATTTGGGTTTGTACTGGTCATTATTCACTTAACAGAAAATGGGGGAAGCCTGATATTTCCCCTGATACTGCCCCTGCACACCGAGACGTGGCAGGGAAGGAAATGCCAGTTGATGAACATGTTCTTAGCACATTCCCTTGTGCCTGGGTGGGGAGAGGAGAGAGAAGCTCCCAAAAATGCTGCCAGACTCTTGATGAATTAGGACAGTCGACAGCACGACAGTGCTCTGCCCTGTCAAAAATCTCCTGCACCCTTGGCTGCAAATCACATCGCGAGGAGGAAGAAACTGCACTGCCTGCAGACAGACAGAGAGACAGACAGACAGACATCCCTCCCCACGAGCTGCCAGCGGCTGCACTGCTCTGTCGCTCACAGGGGTGATTACAGAGGATGTTCCCATGATCAGGTCCTTCACGAAGCAGCTGGTGCTCAAAGGAGCCTGACAGGGCTCACCTGGTCTGCGCACACTTCAATCCACAGGGCAAGGCTGATAAGGTGACCGGCAGTTTCCCGTGGTTGTCACCATTCTCTTCATTAACCATGGCCAGAAACAAAGCCATGGGATTTATTTCATGCTCCAGTGGGTACCACAACACATCCTGGGGCAGGGAAAGGCTGACGGACACCTCAGTCCAGGAGGACACTGAGCAGGGTCACACCCTCCCTGGGCTCCCAGACAGAGCTCCTGAAACGCAGCTCAGTAAACTCGCTCTTAGTTCTGCAGCCAGACACCAGACACCCGAGCAGGCAGGAGGGTGAAAACACCCGCAGCGCAGCCCTCGCAAAGCCACTGCCTCCACCCAGCCAAGCTCACACCAGGACCAACCCCCCAGGGTGTTCCCAGCAGGTCAGCAGCAGCGACTCTGGGAAGCAGCTCTGCTTGTTCAACCTCAGCGAGCTCCCAGCGCTGTCTCAACTCCACACCCGGCTCGCTTGGCGCTGTGGGACGCAGCAGAGGTGACCAAAGCCCTGCTCGCTTCCCTGCGAGCTCCTGGAGTGGCCCCTACAGCTGCTCAGTGCACAGGAGGCACAGGCCAAACAGCTGGGGCTTGGTGTGCATGGAGAATCAACTGCCAGCCCCCCGCACACGTGCTGCACTGAAGAGTTTCACACAAATGTTCTTTATTTAAGAGCAAAAAACTTCATTTCTCTGCAAGGAAAGAATCCCCTGCAGTGCTCAAACACCTTCCTACCAGCCCCGTGAGTCTTGTCTTCCCTTGCTGCTCCCCTTCACTGACTTGAAGATTTGGGTACTTGGTATCACCTTCCACCATAACCAAGCCAGTAACAGGTGTGTGCACGTGGTGCAACACCCCAGGAAGGGCTCAAAATCCATGGTGAATAAAGGAGAAACCTTGGCCTCAAAGCAGCAATGTTCTGGTGGTGGAAAGATCCAAAGCCTGAGAGCCCTCCTACAAGAGCAGGCAGAGCAAGGCTGCAATCCCACAAGCCAGGCTCAGATCTCACTGCTGGGTCCCTACTCCTTACACCACCAGCACCTCACAGAAACCAAACCCCTCCCAAGCAGAAAGCGTGTGTGACAGCAGAGCTGTGGATCATCTCGCCTCAGCTTTGGAGCACTGATGTGGCAGAGAGGGAAGTGTGGGAGGCCAGCACAGTGACAGTGCCAGCTGCACCTTGAGCCCCTCCAGGCTCTGCCTCCAGCTTGAAAAAGATGCTGTCAGGACACAAGGTAGGTGTTTATTGCTTACTTTGATCTCAGCTGCTCCTCTTCCTTTGATTTCACAGCACTGACAACATTTGCTGCACCCTGACAGAAGTTCTGTGAATATTCAATGCTGCCACAGTAATGAAGATATTAAATATAGAAAATTCTTCATGCCACAGCTCTAGTAAGAGATTGTAGTCAAGAGTGAATGCAACAGAGCCAGGAAAGTGCTGTGGGCACTGATGCTACAGAAGATTTTCCTCGGGGCAAGGAAAAAATTCAAAAAAATTCAGATTGGGCCCCCGTTTCTTAAATTATTTTGAGCTGTTTCAACACACGGATAGAAACGAAACTGATGACAACAGCACCATCTGCTCCAGCTACTGCCTCGCCACCACGGCTGGCACAGCTCCTGCAGCCGCAGAAAGCCTGTCCCAGGGAAGAAGCCAAGTCAGGTGAGTTGTCCAGGGAGCCCTGGTTTGTTGCTACCTACGAAGATGGCCCAGGCAGAAGGGCTGTGGAGCAGAGAGGCTTCCACTGCTGCCCATGAAGCATGAGCTTCCTCAAGCCTATTTTGTTAAAAATAAATGAGGTGCAATGAGTTTCCTCGGGGATTTTATCCCCTTTCAGCTCTAAATGCAGCTCTGCTCTCACACGGATGACATGTATAAAAGGAGAGTCTGCTTCAGAGCCTCACTTCTTGCTTAAAATAATATTGCTCCTGCTCTCAGGTTACGAGGGATCCAGTCACATTTGGTAAGGTCACAGGCCTCTCTACATCACCAGTACAAAGTCTGGAATAACTGGGGCTGCTGGTGTTTCACCAGTGCCTCTCCTGACGGCAGTGCATGAGCACAGAGACTATTTGCAGAGGTCACACCTAGAGCCACAGGGCTCCTCGTCCTTATCAAGGGCGGCAGAGCGCCCGGCTGCCGTGGCAGACGTTGTCTGGGGCAGAGTAAACCCCAGCACAGCCCTGCTGCTTTGCCAGCTGCACACAGAGGAAGCATCCAGAGGACTCCTCTCCCAGTGCCCTGTGATCCTTGCTCCAGTCTGCAGCTCGTTTTACTGTGCCCCAGTGCACCCAGCTCCTCCTGCCAAGAGCACCTTCTGAATCCCAGCCAGGCCTCCAAGCTGGTTTGCCCCCAGCACTGACAAGGAGCTTTCCTTGCACACAGGGGCTGCTGCCACCACAGGACAGGGTTCTGCCCTTTAAGAACTTCAGCACCACCAGGCACTTCGATGTCAACAGAGAAAGCAACCCATGGGGTCAAAACCCCCACAGAGGGGACACCTGAGCAACGGTGACTCCAACACTTTGGAGCTGAGCAGCTCAGGCAGCCCTGACAAACACTATTATTAGGCACAACAAAAGCAGTGGCATTATTGGAGAGATTAAGCATTCATCAGTCTCTTCACATTTGACTGTGTTCACAACTCCCTTCCCCTCTCTGCTGACGAACACGGAGGAAGGAAGGAGCTGGCAAAGGAATTCAGCTCACATGAAACTAGGGGAAAGGCAAAACACACGGAAAGCAGGCTACAAACCCATCAAAAAAGCATGCATGGTGACAGCTCAGCAGTGCTGCAGGGAGCTGAGCCCCATCTTGCTCTCAGCAAGATCAGTTGCCAAGCTCCTGCCCAAGGCAAGGGCCAGGAAGCACTGGCTCCTGTGGCAGAGACTCCACTCCCAGCAGCACTGCAGAGGAACCACTTGCCAGGCAAGATATGAAATGGAAGGGAAAGAGGGACAGGGATGGGAAAGGAGACCAGAGAGCACATCCACGTGTGCACAGGGTACCTGGGTTTGGCAGGTGCCCAAGATGCACCCGCTGCTCAAGGGGAGAATGAAACCAGGGATCCTTTCTCCAGATCCCCCACCCACTGCTGCAATCCCCTCGAGCCTCCCCTTTGCAAGTGCCAGGGTCACTCCCTTCATCACAGGACTGGTCCAACACCCTCCTGTGAGTCCCATCCTTTCTGCATCTCTTCTCCTGCTTCACATGTGCTGATGAGGTGCAACATCACAGCTCGAGTGGCAAACCTGCAGCTGGGCTTCTTATCCACTCTCCTTTTTGCACACAGCAGCAGCATTTATTACTCCTGCTTATACATGCCTGCCAGGCTTTCCATTATTGCAGCAGAAAATGCCAAGGGGAGAAAAAAAAAAAAAAAAAAAAAAAAAAAAAGCAGGTCGTTTTCTGTCCAATTTGGAGCTGTCCATTGTTAAAAGCTACTCCACAAACCCCTCCAGCTGGCTGCAGGGCAGCGTGGTTCGTCACGCTGGGGAGGCAGTAGGTAAAACCACATATAAAGAACTAACTTGAGGGTAGAATTTGCTCTGGGTGAAGCCTGCCCTTGAATTCCAAGTAAGTGGGAGCTGAAAGAGAACCACAAAAAGGCAATTCTGGCTTTGGACTCAGTCCCAGTGCTGGGCTCACTGAACACCCCACGTCTGACACCACCAGCTACAGCTACCAGCAGAGCACGTGGAGCTCCCCTGTGTAACACAGCCACACAAACCAGCTTATCACAGCTCTGAGGTAATTCAGTCCCAGCCCCTCTCACCCCATCACATCCCGGCTCTGCAGTGGCAGGGCAATAAAACACTCAGCACCTCCACAGAGCAAGTCAGCACTTTGTACTGCAAAGCATCAGGGTCAGCATCAGGAAAGGAACATGAGTCTCGTTTATACCTCTGAGGTTCTTAGCACAGCAAAGGGAATTCTGCTCTTGGATAAAAACTGCATTTTATGGAGGGGCTCCCCTTGCCAGCCTGCAATGGCCTGTGGCTCTGACAGCTCACAAAAGCCCACTGCCCTATCTCCAGTCACTGTGGTCCAACAGCCCCTTCCCTGGAAAGGGACCCATGAAGAAGATCAGATGACCATATCTCCTCAGCCCTTAGCTTGACTCCATCTCTCTGGTCTGTTCCTTGTCCCCCTTCCACTCACATCTCACTGCACTGCAGCCTGGTGAGAGCTCACACGGTCCCCGTGCTCACCACCCCATCCCCTTCACCCTCTAGCACAGGGTCCCCTGCTCTGTGAAGCCACAGCAGCTGGGCAAAGCAAACACTGCTGGCCCATCACTCTGCTTCTTGTCTTGACTGTGACAGATCTGCTCTGCCCTTAGCTCAACTGAGAGCGTGCACAGCTGGCCAGAAGTGTTCTCCACACCAGGAAGCTGACTGGAGTGACATCTCGGAGAACAGAGCAGAGCTGCTTGTAAGCAAGACGCACACACCTTCACAGTAAGGCCAAGCCCAGGCATCCAGGATCTAAAAGAAGCTTTGACCAAATAAAAGGAAGGGTGGTTTTTAGGCAGAATTTCACTGCTCTGAACACTCTCCTGCTTCTCCAATTTCCATTTCAAAAGGACATTCCAGCAAACACTTCTTTCCAACCTGTGGAAGACAGCTGATGTATCTCAAATGGGAAGGGCAGCACCCATGTGAGTTGCTGAGCTGGACATGTTCAAAGATCTCGGGAGAAGTTTCTTTAGATTTTCTGAGCCACTTACAAACACTTCAAAGAATTCCATTCTGCAGAAAGAGACTTGACACACTGATGAAACCCACATGAAATTCCATCAGGCACTTCCAGGCAGACAGCCTGGGACAGGAGCTGATGGGGAGCCACAAAGTGCCATGAAGACGAGTGGCAGAGAGTCCAGCAGTTCTGTACTGTGGGGGTTCAAAATCACATGCACCCTGTTCAAAACCATGAGTACAAACCAGGGACACCAGTGGTTCATCTAAGTCCTGAAGCTTCTCCATTGAGTTCAATACAGTCATTCCTCCTACTGACAGGGATCATCTGTCTCCTAAGATTGAACCTCATCCTGCAATAACCCTCACCAGCCCTCATCCTTCCCCGTGTGCCTTGCAGCATCATCACAGGCAGCAGAGACACAGCTCACTGGAGTAACACTGACCAGCCCAAGAGTGCAGCTCAGGGACAGTCCACCTGCCTTCCCAGGACACCAGCAGCACAATCCCCCAGAGGCAGGGCACGAAGGAAGGATGGACAGTGACACGATCTGCTCCAGGAAAAGAGGTCAGGGCAGGTAGAGGGGAGAGACCACAGGGATGGAAATAATTAACCCAACTGCAGAGATAATCCTTTTAGCTCACCAGAAGGTATCCCTTGGTGCTCCCTTTCATTGGATAGAGAAAAGACACTGGAAACAGGAGCCATGACACATGTACTGCCTTGACTAACCAGGGAGCTTGGAAAGGAGTGGAGGAATCAGTGGACTGATTTCCAAGGAGCACAAAGGGCTCATCAGACTTGCGCAGAAAATCCACTCCAGTCTGAAGGCACAGCTACATCTCCTCAGGAGCTACATCTCCTCCTGGCTCAACACAAACTGCATATGCTCTCCACAGGCACATCCAACAGCAGCTACAACCAGCAGGGTCTGGGTGTGAAACGAAGCTCCAGCTCACAGATGGAGCAGATGCAGCCTGCTGCAAGAAGAGACTCATCAGAGCCATGCCCACCTTAAAAACCACACAAGGAGTTAACTAAAGGGTTACAACTCTCTGCCACATCCACCACATCCCAGGGGGATCTGCACAAAGAGCTCAGGACTGAGGGGTGTCCATGCAGCAAAGCCAGGTGGGAGCAAGGCTGCCCAGAGCACACACTCCTTGTGCATCTCCAAAGAGGAGCAGTGACCCAAGCAGAGCCAGCCTGCTGCTCTGGGAGGTCTGGTCAGGACTGCCTGTCCCAGAACAGCTGCCCAACCTCTGCCCAGAATCACTGTTTGAGTGGGAACATCTCTGCACTGCTCTGCAAGGATGAACCATCCAGCTCAAGTTACCTCTAATTACCTCCCTTCTTATGTAGCCCTGTGAACAGCCCCTGTGTCTCTGCACTGCGTTACTGATGAGCACCCCAACTGCAAGGGCAGACCCCTGACTCCAGACCCCCAACAGCCCATCTCTGGAGCCTAAACTCTGCTGCTAGGTGACCAAAGCTGCTGAGCAGAGATTATACTGGGCATGCAGAAAACCCCAGAAAGGCAGCCCAGCTCTGACTGCAGTCCTGGTGCAAGAGATGCTCAGAGCTGCTGTCCTCCCAAGATGTCAGCTGGTGCTTCTCTGAACAAGAGTTCCCCCTTCCCAGGGCTAAAGGGCAGGCACACAATGGAAACAATCTGCTTGGATTTTAACAGCCTCAGCTCTTCTCCTTTAGCTGGAAGGGTCCATTTTGCTTTTGCAAGAAGGGGCTCGTGGAGTTTTTTCACAGATCTCCCAAGTCTGCAGACCTCAGAAGCTGTGTGCCCAGAGGGAACAACACATGATCCTCACGTTCATGGGCTTCTTGCTCTACCTGCCTGCAGAGCCACCACCCTCCTAAACCTGTGCCATGTTCCAGCATCTCCAGAGACAGCCCTGACATGCCACACACCCTCTCAGCATCACCCAAGCCAAGGACCCATGAGTCTGTCATGAGTTTCACAGTCCAGCCCCACACCTACACACGTCTAGAAGCAATAAGCCAACCTAGTAACCAACTGACCTCACCAACCAGCAGGCTAAGTAAACTGGAAAATACTGGGAGCTGCTGGGTGGAAGCCAGAGCCCTGATTCCTTCTTGACTAATTCATCAAGTGTCAGAGCATTGCTGCAGCTAAATTAGCAATACTCCTTCAAAAGACACCGAGACAACAACCGAACCTCCCCAGCACTCTGGGCTGGCAGAACAGGCTCATTCTGCTTGAATGTACAGGCAGTACAGGCACACGAGACACCCGGGCAGAGCTGTGTCAGGACAACCTGCTGCCCCGTGCTGATGACAAAGGCTTTCAGGTGTCCCGTGGCAGAGGTACCATCTCAAAAGCACGCTCAGCAACGGCTTTCCCCAGCTGTATCCAACAGCCCCGGGATGCTGCAGACGTCGCCACGGAGCAGTTTGCTCTGCTTCCCTCTCCTGTACAGCACGAGCTGTCGGGATAAACCCCGGCACGTACACAAGGAGCAAGGTGGCACAGAAAAACACTTCCAAACCCCGTGGCTGGGAAAACCCTGAAGGAAGAGACCATGATGCAACACGGGTCAATGAGCACTCAGTGAAGAAACGGTCTTCACGAGGCAGAAGAACGAGATGCCCCAACTCACTGGGATGCCACAGGTGTCCCCAGATACTCCGGGCTCAGCCCCAGCACAGAAAGAGCAGCTGCAGTGTCACATTCCCTCATTTTTATCCCCCGAGGAGGACTGCTCTCCTGGCCAGGGAGCAGACTTCCCTTCGGGAAGGGGAGAAAGCTGCAGTGCTCCTGGTCCAGCACTGAGGGATGTCTCACCTGGTCCTGCAGCTTATGAAGCACAGAGGGAATGGGACAGTTTGAATGACAGCTGGAAGCAGAGGGCAGGAGCTGATGCAGGGTGAGGAGGACTCAACTAGAAGCCTGACCCATAAATACTTAACACAGTACTTGAGAAGGGTGAGCAATGAAGGAAGAAGAGACACAAACCCACACTGCTGCACTTGTCCCCTGAAACCACCTCCTCTAGACAGAGGTCCTGGCACTTCTGTCCTCTCTCAGCTAACCCCAGCTGATGAAGGAGAAATGTCCATATCTTATCTGTGATGCCACCTGCCCCTTCCAGAGCAGCCAACAGCATCATTCTCCCGGGCACAGACCACACCACCTTGATGTGCCTCGTGCTGATGTCAGACAGGACATCGATTCCAACGATGACAACCATGCTTCACACTCTCACTCATTAGAATGGGCAGAGCTGATTTAGTTCCAATTTCTCAAGAGTCAGTTTCTGGCCATTTTGCTGGGCAAGATGGATTTAAAAACCATGGAAATGTGGTGCTGAGAGACATGGTTTAGTGGTGCCCTGGCAGTGCTGGGGGAATGGCTGGATTTGATGATCTTAAAGGTCTCTTCCAACCCAAATGATTCTATGATAACAGACGCAAGGCACTGGACACCTCCATGCACACACAAATAACCTTTTAAACCAAACTGAGCTCATCAGCTCTTTAATTTTAAGCTCTAGGTATTCAAGACTCCACTATCCTGAGATCCTCCCATGCTGCAGTCAATTCTTATGGAGGACAGAAACCCAAGAAACCAGCCTGGGGGTCAGGTAGCACATTTCCCCCGAGCACAAGAGCTGGGTCTCAAAAAACAAACCACTCATTCCCAAGCCATGAACAGCATCCTTCATTTCCAAGAGCATTCAGCAGCACGAGGCACCTCTGCTCACACCATAGCCACACATCTCCTCCCAGACACCACTGCTCTATCTAGAGCAAGAATGAGACAACTGCTTTCAGTATTTCCATCATGGGCAAATGACGGAAATTATCTACTCAAAAAACCTCTATGCACTACAGGTAAGTCAGCCAGCACCTTGTTTTTCTTCTTAAGCTGCACATCTTGGGGTAAAAAAAAAACCACCAAGCATTTTTCATATCAAGAGGGAACAAAGTGTAAGTGGGTTAGACCACTCCTAGAGAGAATGAGATTCTCATTCTCCTTCTCTCAAGAGCAGCCTGTGAACACCCAACTGAGACCTGTTTTGACTGACCACCTTAAGGAAAAAAAAAAAAAAAAAGAGAAAAATTGACCTGCTCCTGGAAAACCATTAACCACTCCAAATCTGAGGCAATGGCAGCAACAGCAAAAACCTTTTATCAGGAGCAAGAAGGCAGCCATTGCTTGACAGAGCCAAACGATGCTTCTCGGTAGTGAATTCTGTTCCACCCATTTGGACACGCGTGGAACGCCTGCCCAGACCCACCCAGGGCAGCCTAGGAGCACGCTGCTGCACAGCACTGAAGTGACAGCTCAGTCCTCTCAGCAGCTCCCTGCAGCCAGCCCATCTCTGGGCAAGACCAGCCCCTTGCTGCAAATGGAGCTGCACCTCGCGTGGTGCTACCACCAGCAAATGGATGGAGAAACTCCCTGTAAAGCGATGGCAGCCGCTGCCCGCAGGCGAGCACCACGGCTGCGTTTCCAGCTGATAAAACCAATATAACCATGAAACCATCTTGCCTCACCGAATCCGCCCCTGTGTTAAGGCGGCAGGCAGGGATGCAGGCAGAAATCTCCATCCCTCACCTGGAGGAAGCTGGTTTTACTCCCCCCTTGGGTCTAATCCCCCGACCCGGGAGGGCAGGTGGAACACGCACTGCACCTGCAAACACCTAGCAAGGAAACTTCAGTTCTCACACCTGTTAAGTTACAACTCAAAACAAAGAACGATCAGCAGCTGAAGGGAAAAGGCAAAGCCCAGAGAGGGGCCAGCCCCGCGCTCCGCCTGCTGCAGCTTTAGGACGAGAAAGAACAGCAGCGCGGCAGGGGCTGGTGACAGGGACACGGGGCGAGTCCGGCACCACACGGAGACAGCGAGACGCAGGGGACATCCCGGGACCGGCTCACGACAACCTGAACCGCCCCGGGCCCAAACCCACGAGGCTTGACACCGATCCCCCCATCTGGGAACAGCCGAGCTCCGAGAGCGCGGAGCCCCGGGTGCTGAGCGCGGTACGTACTGGACCCCAGCCTGGCACCTAGGGATACAACAAAGCCACCCCCGGGGCACCGTGACCTCGACAGCGCCGAAAGCCCCACATTTCAGCCTGGGCGCGGACAGCTCCGCTGCGGGAAGGCCTTTCCTCGTGGTGTTCTATTATTGATTCATTTATCGTTTTTAATTCCCGCTGCTCCCCGAGCCGTCCCCTCCCTCCGAGATGCAGAATATGGCACCGCGCCGGGCGGGAAGGCGCTGCCCACCCACCCACCCACCCTCCTGCCGCAGCCCCGCTGCACAGCCCCGGCCCCACCTGCCGCAAGCAACGGCGAGAGAGAAAGAAAAACCTCTGAACGGCGAAGAAAGGGATGAGAAACGCTCCGAAACCGTCCCCGCCCGCACCTGCAGCCGGCAGCAGCGCTGCCGCAGGGGCCGCCCCTCGCCCCGCTGCAGCACCGCGGGCACCCGGCCCCGCCACGGCGAGGGCTGGGGCCGAAGCGCTCCGGTTTAGGGGGGTTTAGGGTTGGGAGTTTTGGGTTTTTTTTTGGTTTGGATTTTTTTTTTTTCCTCTCCTCCCCGTTTCGCGCGTAAGGGAGAGCGAAAGGCAGCGCGGGGACAGACGATCGGCCGGGCGCGCAGCACCCCCGCCCCCGCTGCCCTCCCTGCCGGAGGCCGTGGCCCTACCTGCCGCTGCCGGGGAGTCCGCACCGGAGCCGGGCGGCGAGTGACGGCGGCGCGGGCGGGGCGGGGGCGCGCGCGACAGCTCCGGAACCTTCGCCGGGCGCGGGGAGGAGGGAGCGGGGGCCGGGGAGCGGGGGGAGCTGGGGGAGCCGCAGAGCGCATGCGCGGCTCGTGCACCACCAGCACCCCCCAGGAGCGCTGCCCGCGCCGGCGCACGCGCAGTGGGAGGGAGGGGCCGCCGCGCTCTTTTGTCTGCGGACAGCGGGGGCGCGCGGCCCCGCCCGGCAGGGGGCGCTCGAGGGCGCCCCCCCCCGCAGTCTCTTCCCGCCTTTACCTGCCCCCGCCGCCGTGGTGGTCCCGCCCCTGACGGGAGACGCTGCCTCTCCCGGGCCTGGCTCTTGGGGGGTTTTGCTGGCTGTCCCAAGCACACACTGCTTGAAGGGCTGGGTTTGCCGCCTCAGGTCCAGGGGTGCTGACAGCTGCTGCCCTCAGTGGCCAAGGAGCTGGAGAATGCTCACAGCTCCCCTCACCTTCCCACTGGCCCTGCAGGCGCTACAGCTGCAGGGTTGGTTTGTCCACTGGTAAGCTCCACACCAACAGCAAAGCAGCCTCCTGCACAAGCAGGCAGCTCTGCAGCCATTACCCACACACCTCCAACTACAACAGCACGGGATTCCACGCTGGTGGGCAGCCGTAATTAGCATCTGATCAGCAGGCGCTCATGGGAAGAAGTCAACAAGTTAATCACCCCGTGGCATTGGGGAGCACTGGGGCTCCCTCACCACCCAGTAAGGGTCCACAACCCAACCTGAACCACTGGAAAATGGAGGGAAATGCTGAGGAAATAAATCCAACTCCCAAGATCCCTCTGCACAGTGCCTGCTTCGTCTAGCAAAGCAGAGGGATGCTCTGGCTCTGCTCGGGAACGTTACGGACGCAGAGGAGATCCCTCAGCAGAATCACTGCCTTGCGTTACTGGCCCCAGTAATTGGATTTAATGGACAAACTGCAGGAGGGATGTTCTGTCAGGCTCCAGGTTTCAGTTTTCCCTGAGAAACATTCAAGTGCAAATCAAGGACAGGTGTCCAGAGTATGAACAGGCTTCTGGTACAAGTTGTGAAGGGAAAAGCTCAAAAGGGATAAAGGGAAACAGATGTGGATCCTGCAGCACCATGGGGTTTTAAAATCAGACTGGGGTGGGAATGGTCCATCTCAGTTTGGAATAAAAGTCTTGCAGTGGCTTGTAGTGAAATCCCTTCTCTTACTGTGGCAGCAGTAACTGCAGAAGTACAAAGTAATATGGGGGGTGGGAATCTGTATTTATGAACACGCAACACCATGGAATTGTAGGTTTTTTTCAGGTCATTGAAACTGGTGAGGCACATAAATGCAGGAGAAAGGTTCTTTTCTGTCCTTTTCTCATCTGGCTAAAAAGTATCCCCTATAAATTAGTTGAAGAATTTTTCTCAGGGGAGACATCTTCTCAAAAGTAAAACAAATAAACAAAAATAAACAATCCCCACTGCTTTGGGAATGGTGAGATAAGTACTATAGTGCTACAAAGAGATCTGTCCTTGTGAGACAACCAAGAACGAGCTGTTTGAAGTCAAGGTGCAAGCAGATAGAGGACAATTCTGGAACAGCAGCTCTTCCTACAGGCAGTACAGATGTACCAGCAACACCAGACTGACTGTGAATCATCTGAGCATCCTCCAGGACTATTTCTCCATCTAAAGATGACAAAACCACAGGGGACTCCCCACACTCATTTTTGGAACACGGCGTTCTTGGCATGACAACGCTTGGCTTTCTGCAGCTATCTCAAAGCTCAGCTTTCCCTGCTCTCAGCTCACCAAGCACCGAGTCCTTTACAGATCTAAGAAACCATGGGACACATCAGGAACCAGTCCCAGCTGATGTTCAGGCACAGCTACTTTTTACCTCACCCTGGTCATTTAGAAGGTCCACTGTCAAAGGCTGGCC
Organism: Corythornis vintsioides; assembly: GCA_025447755.1. Taxonomy (NCBI): domain Eukaryota; kingdom Metazoa; phylum Chordata; class Aves; order Coraciiformes; family Alcedinidae; genus Corythornis; species Corythornis vintsioides. The sequence continues at coordinate 37,087 of JAOEGS010009478.1, forward strand.
AAGTGTGAAACGGGCCACGGTTCTGGCAGCATCAGTCAGACCAGCAAGGATCCTACACAGTCCTCAGGGCTGCGATCACACAAGGGAGTACCTGCCTGCCCTGGCCCAGGGCATGGCACTGGAAGATGAAATCGACCTAAAGGTACAATGAGCATCTTGCTGTTTATTTCAGTGTGTGCTTAGAGAAATAAAAGCACATTAACCTACTTGGTAAACAAGTTTACAGTAAGGAAATAACTAAATCTACATCCAGTTTCCCCTCCTCACCCACACCTTGCAGGGCCAAAACCAGGGTCTGAGTGTCCAGGTCAGACATGGACATGGGAGAAGACTCTGACTGGGAGAAGACTCCCCTCGCTCCTCACATCTTCACACACATCTCTCGCTCACTGCAGAGCCTTCCCTTTGATGCAAAGCTCCACTGTGCATGCAGCAGTCACTCATGCCAGGCACAGCCACCCTGCTTTCCTCCACTGGGTGGATGGCAGGATGCTACAGCACTGGGATGTTATGGGAACTGCTGGAGTATCTGCATCCCGAGAGCACAGCCAACTGCTCCAAGCACCAAGTGCAATGAGCTCATGGCAACCAAAAGATCTTTCACTCGCCAAGAGGAGCTGCTGAGGAATGCTCTGTAGGCACACTTCTTACTTGTGTGCTCTGCGAGCTGATGGCTGAGGGAGCCTTTAATTGCTGCAAAGAGCTCTGCTGCCCACTGCCTGTTAGTAGGGTAGCTTTGTCAGAAGAATCTGTGAATTTATCCTACTGTTCTAACTCAGTCCAGGCTCCTTCTTCCCCTCACTCCTTTTGGCCTTTTGCTCCTTTCTACAAACGACACTGTTTTTAACATCAAATGATAAAGGAAACCTTGAGAAAGGAGAACATTAAGCCTTTAGCTTCCAAAATTATTCCCCATCCATTAAACAGGGCTCACCTTCCTCACTGGTGAGTTTTGTAATGTCTCACAACTGTATTGAGGTTTTCCCTGGGTACAGGACACAGTTGCTCAGGTCTCACCTGCAGAGCCCTGTGTGGAATGCTGGGTTATGGTGGTTTTAAGTCTGATGTCTCCAGGGCCTCATCTGTCCACAAGCTGCTTCCTTTCAGTCACTTAGCTCAGATTAAGGATGGCTTTTGCAAAACCATAACTGTCCCAGCTGCGATAAACACATTCTGCACTAGCTTAATTCTATCACAGTATTAGTCCCAACCCCTTTACAACCTTAAAATTCACCTACAAATGAAAAAAGGCAAACCAGTTCATCAGGGTCACGGACATTTGCAGCAAACAGCCCGGGCTGGCCTTTCTGGAGCGGTTCCAGCTGCAAGCTGGCGGGCAGGGCACGGGGAGGGAAGCCTCGGGCAGACGCAGCGGGCCGAGGAACGGGGCCATGGCACCGGGCCCGGCACCTGCGTTTCGTAACCCACGCTCGGGAGGTGGCGAGATGGCGGCGGCCAGATGGGCGTCACACAAGAAGTGTTCCCAGCCGTGCCCTCCGCTGCCTGCTCACAGCGGGCACAGCCCGGTCCCGCAACGCGGCTCCTGCCAACCTGCCCCGCAGCTGCCCCCCGCCAGGGAGCTCCCCCGCTTAGAGCCCAGCTGGCTGCAGAGCTCACAGCTTGAACCAAATCCCCATAGTTGCACTCGGACACGGCTCTCTCCGACTGAGGTCAGCATGTGATAGGCAGCTGGGGCCGGGGCCAGCGGGGCTGCGAGTGCCCGGGACAGGCAGCGCCTGTGACCCAGCAGCGCAGAGCCGGGGAACGAGCCTGGCACCGCTGAGCACCCGGACAACGGAGACCCCAGGAACTGCCACAGAGGCACTGGCACCATCTTACATCACACATACCCCTAGGGATGTTTGTCTTTTATTATTATTATTAATTAATTAATCAAGAATCCATTTGTAAATTACCTCCCACAGGAGGCTCTCCAGACCGTTTAAGCCTCATGTCTCTGCAGGAGTCACAGGATGTGCTCTCTTGGGTGGCCCTGCGGGAATGAGGAGGTTCCTGGCCTCACACCAAGACTCCCTGGGCCGGGGGCAGTTCGGGATCCTTTATCCCTAGCGCAGAGCAGCTGCCATGGCTCCTGCCAGCTCTGCAGAGGGACGGGGAACATCGCTTTGGGGTGAAATACCAGTGTGTCCACGGACTCTGGAAGCCCTGAACCAACCCATAGCCACACCCCAACACCCCAACACATAGCCTCACCCCAACCCCCCAACCCATAGCCACACCCCAACACCCTAACCCACAGCCTGACCCCAACCCACATCCTCACGGTGGGTGCGCCAGAGACCCCCCTCTCCCCACGGAGTCCCTGGCGGGGCGGCGCCAGGAGCGCCCCCGCACCACACGCGCGCCCGTGCGGGCGTAGCCCTCCCGCCGGCCCGCCAGGGGGCGCCGTGCGGCACGTGGCGCATGCGCGGGCTGCCGGCGTGGGGCGGAGCGGAAGTGGCGCGCGGGCCGGCGCGCGGCAGTGGGGCGCGGGGCGCCCATGGGGCTCCTTAAAGGTGCCGCCGCCCGCCCCCCTCCTAACGGCCGAGGGACGCGCCGCACGTGGCTGGAATGAACAGGTGGGCGGCGGCCCCCTGGGGGCTCCACCTTCCCCCCCCCCGCGCGCCGTGACCCCCGCGTGGCCTGGCACGCGCTACCCTTGCCTCAGTTTCCCCCCGGCAGCGGGGGTCGCGCGGTTGCGGGGCGGGGGCATAGGCGGGAGAGGGTCCCGTCCCCCCCCACGGGCTCCCCGCGTTGCCGGGAGGGAGCGGAGCCGCGTGGAGGGCAAACCACGGGGCAGGGGGTGCGAAGGCGGGAGGTGCGATCGTGTTGCTGGGGGACGCTGCGGGCTCCGAGAGAGGGGGTACGGCGCCTGGGGAGGGGCTGGTGTGTTTGGGGGGCTGCAGACCCCGGCGGGGGAGGCTCGTGTGTCTGGGGCAGGTCCGCAAACCCCGCGGTCGAGGGTTATGTACCTGGGGGATCTGCTCTCCGGTGTGGAGGGGTCAGGGGCTTGCAGGGAGCCGCAGACCCCGGCGGAGCCCTGGACTGGAGCTGCGGGCCCGGAGGGAGGGGTCTCCGCTCCGCCCGTGGCCGGGTCCCCGGGGACCCTGGGAGCTTGTGCGACCCCGGGGACACTGCAGCCACCTCCGTCTGCTGCCCGGGAGGGAGGTTTGTCCCGCAGCTCACCGGCGGAGGGGCAGAGATAGGTCCCGTGGCTAAAACCCTCCCTTCTGGAGCTCTGATCACACTCCCTGCCATCTGGGCAAGCGTCCATGTCCTGCCCAGGCCAGGGCACCGCAGGCAGGGGTGTGCCCAGGCAGGATGGGGCCTCTGGTGCTGTTGGGACACTTCCAGGGACACAGCTTGGCACCCTCAGGCTGGAGCAGCCCTGGTGCTGGGAAGCACGGGAGGGGTCTGCCCACAGGACCTCCCTCAGTGTCACCCGTGGGCACCCAGATGAGCCCTCCCTGTGTGGGAAGAGGCTGCCAAGCCCCCCCTCACCCACCAGTTTCTGCTTTATCAGCTCAATGCTTATTTGGTTTTCTCCCCCATCTTTGAACCCAGCGTCCCAGTGCTGCACTGGGACCCCCGGTGCTGCAGGTTGTCGGGGGGGGGGGTCTGGATCGATGTTTTAAAGCCTTTTTCCTGGATGGCAGAGTGAGCAGCTCTCAGCTGAGAGCGGAGCTTGGGAGCTGCACCAGTGCCCTGCTCCCAAGGGCAGAGGTTTGCTGTGGCAGGTATGGATGCCACGTGTGCATTGCACCCACAGACAGCAGTTTGAAGCCACCCAGGTGCAGTGCAGTGAGTGAGTGGGAGATCCCCCCATTTGTGCAGCTCTGTGTGGAGAGACAGTGTGGCACAGGGCCAAATGTCCTGCCTGCAGCACCAGTCTGGCACCAGGCTTGTGGCCCTGGGCAGTGTGCCAGGGCTCTGTGTACCCCTCAGCCAGCACCCAGCCTTCCCGGTGGGGTGCAGGACAGACCTGTCCCTGCTTGCAGCCTTGGCCACCAAACCAGGCCAGGGCCTGTACCAGAACCTGAGGACTGTCCTGACCTTGCAGAGTGCTGAGTCAGACAGGGAGGGGCTTTTTGCTGCATTATCTGGCTTGAAAAAAACAAACCCAAACAAACAAGTGAACCCCAAGGGTTCCCAAAGCCAGGGAGCCTCCTGCCATGGCCACCATGGGAGGACCCTCCTGCAGCTGCAGTGGGTCCTGAGCATGCCCGGCTCACCCTGGCTTCCCTGTGCCCCTCCCCCCCCCCCGGGAGGGGGGGATACCCCCCCCCCCCCCCGGCCGGGGGGGCCGGCCCGCGCGC
>JAOEGS010009478.1:41412-51433 GCA_025447755.1 Corythornis vintsioides
GCCCCCGCCCCTGGCCACCAGGGGGGGACCCCCCCGCAGCGGCCGGGGGCCCTGAGCATCCCCGGCCCCCCCCGGCTCCCCTGTCCCCCCCCCCCCCCCCCCGGGAAGGGTGTGATACCCCCGACTCCCCACGGGCAGAGGTGCTGTCCCAGGAGCTGCAGCCTTGCCAGGCCGCAGGGAAGGGCAGACAGCTGCAGGGTAGGGGGAGATGCACAGAAGGTTCTGAAGGTAGGAGCCCCTCTTGGGGTGCTCATCACCAGTTGGCACGCCCTGAGTGAAGGGGATTCCCCTGGTGCTGGGCTCTGCTGCCTTGGCAGGGTAGTGGAGTGGCTGCTCTTTGAACTTTGTTCCTTCCCATCCCTTAGTTTTCCAAGCGCAGGGAGGGGACAGTCCTCCCTTCCCCTCAAGGACAAAATGCTGTGTACCATCCCCACCTCCCCAGTGAGACCGGGCCCGCTGCCAGCAGTGGGGCCTGATGAGTGGGAGTGTTATCAGGGTTGTGCTGGCCCCAGAACTGGTCCGTGTCCCCCCTCCCCGGGGCAGCACGATTATGGGGGGGCCACGCCTGCCCTGCACTGATAGCACGGCAGGAGGTGGGACACATCCTCACATCAGCTAAGGGGGGATGCTGGGGGGGCCATGGCTCATCCCTGGGCAGGGACCCCCCCGGGACCACCCCCAGCCTCGAGCACCACCCCCCCCACTGTGTGTTGCAGGGGACTGGCACCATGGCTGAGACGACATCACCCGGCCCCGGCGGGGCCATCACCCCGCTGCAGCAGATGCTGGCCTCGGGGACAGGTGCCATCCTCACCTCTCTCTTCGGTGAGCACTTATGGAGGCTGGGGAGGGGGTGGCAGGTGTGGCGTGGCTAAGGCCCGGTGTCGTTGCAGTGACGCCGCTGGACGTGGTGAAGATCCGGCTGCAGGCCCAGAGGACCCCTTTCTCCAAAGGTAACGGGTGTGGGGGGTCTCTCTCTAGCCGTGCTGCCTTCAGGCAGCCAGCAGGCAGCCCATGTGGATGTCTCGGCTGGCAGAGCCCGGGGCCAGGATTTCTCAGCTCCTGAGCTTGGGGCCATCGAGAGGTGGCTCAGGGGCCCTGCTGGGGGAGCTGGGCTGGTGTTTGGCTCAGTCCTTCCACCCTGATGCTGACGGGGCTAAGTGCCATGCCCGGCAGCAGGGCTCAGCCTGCTCCAGCTGCTTGCTGTCTCCCACCACTGCCTTTGTGCCTGTCTCTGAACTGCTCCCCACAGCTTTACAGGGCAGGACAGACACCATGGGCTCAGCAGGCTGGGGCTGGTCCCAAGGGACTGGTTTGGTGACAACAGGGCCTGTCTGGGAGATGGCGGTGTGGGCATCCAGCCCCTTCGCCCCAGGAGCTCTCCCACTGCCTGGCGTGGCACTGTGGGGTACCCCATGCCCCAGGGACTGGCACATCCCCAGTGTCCCCAGTGTCCTAGCTCAGTGTGTCCCTGTTGTGTGTTTCAGTGTTGCCAGCACGGTCTGTGCCCTGGGGCGCTCAGCCGGCCACATGTGAGTAACACCCAGGGGCTACAGGCAGCTCCTGCTGCTGGCAGCTTTGCTTTGCCAGGCCTTGCCCCTGGCTCCCTTCCCTGCTGGTGGTGGCTCTGCCTGAGGGGACATTGCTCTGGGGGCTGCCACCGACCCCAGCCTGCCCCGCAGATGCTCCTGCAGCCCCACTTTGGGGCTGGCTGTGCAGCAACCCCACTGGGTCCTTGCCTGGGGGTTCTGCTGGGGGCTGGTGTGCAGCAAGCCTGGCTGGCTCTGGTGCCCCTCTCTTATCACTCTGTCCTGTCACTGTCAAGGTTCCTTTGGGTCTCTGCTGCCCTGCTTGCTGCCTGGTGTCCCTGTGCCTGGCCTGAGAGCACAGTGGAGGGGCTCTGCTGGCTCCTGCTATAGCATCCCCACTGTGCCAGGGCAGTGGAGCTGACCCCAAGTGAGCCATAAGCCTCTCCTGACACTGGCAATGGCTTCTGCTGTGTCCCCAGCCCCACCATGGGCCTGGGTACCCCCTGCCTGTGGGTCTGGCCATGGCCAGATAGCTCTTCCTGGAGGGTAACCCCTCTCTTGGCTTTGGTCTGTGGCTGGACCCCACTGGGCTCAGGCATTGAGGGTTGGCTCTTTCCTGGAAGAGGTCATGTTCTGGGGGATCAAATGGGTGGGAGATGGGACAGGAGGCAGAGGTCTCATGGTGCTGCTGTTGTCTCCTGCCCTAGGGAAGTGTTTCCTCTATTGCAATGGGCTCATGGACCATCTATATGTCTGCCAGAATGGCAACGGCTGCACTGCCTGGTACAAGGCCCCCATGCACTTCACTGGCACACTGGTAGGGGCTGTGGGCACAGACAGGGTGGGCAGGGGTCTCCCTGACCCAGAGGAGGCATCAGGGAGTTTTCTGGGGAAGTTCTTGCCCATCTCCCTCCTCTAACCTCTCTCCCCAGGATGCCTTTGTGAAGATCACACGCTATGAGGGCATCAGGTCCCTGTGGAGTGGCTTGCCCCCCACCCTGTGAGTTTGGACCCTCCCTGGGGGTGGTGGTGTGTGTGAATCTGGACACAGCCTGGGCTCATGGGCATCCTCCCCAAGCCTCCTGCCAACCCCAGGGAGGGCACACGTGCCCCTCACACCCCATCTCCTTGTCAGGGTCATGGCCGTGCCAGCCACTGTCATTTATTTCACCACGTATGACCAGCTCCGGGACCACCTGCAGACTCGGACGGGCAGCCGGGGGCACCACATCCCCCTGCTGGCTGGGGCCCTGGCCAGGCGTGAGTACCCCTCCTCCCCGGGGGTCACCCAGCACCCACCCTGCATCCTTCCGGGAGAGCTCAGCAGGTCTCTTGGCTGCCGGTGCCCACGCATGGTGCCAGGCTCTCCCATCATGGTGCTCTGATGGCTCCAGGCTGATGGGCAATGTCCCCTTGTTGCAGTGGGTGCTGTGACTGTCATCAGCCCCCTGGAGCTCATCCGCACCAAGATGCAGTCCCGGCAGCTCAGCTACAGGGAGCTGGGCATCTGCATCCAGTCCTCGGTGGCCCAGGACGGCTGGTTGTCCCTCTGGAGAGGCTGGGGACCCACTGTGCTGCGAGACGTCCCCTTCTCGGGTATGGCTGTGAGGGGACGGGGTGACTGGTGGCACTGGGCCGGGGGGGGAAGAGCACAGGTGAGGGCACGGGGAGGTGGGAGGTTGGTGTGTCTGAGGGGCCTCGCTGTGGCACTGGTTTATCTCCCCCCAGCTCTGTACTGGTTTAACTATGAACTGGTGAAGGAGTGGCTCTGCGGGCAGGCCCGGCTGGACGAGGCCACGTTCATGATCAGCTTTGTGTCTGGGGCCATCTCGGGGACGGTGAGTCTGGGGCCCTGGGCCTGTGCTGGGCAGGGGCTCGGCCACGAGCAAGAGATGAGGCTGGGATGGCACAAGGTGGTGACAGCAGATGTGGCAGGAGGGTGGCTGCAGAACTGGCCCTGGGCAGGCACTGTGCTGGGAGGTGATGGCAGAGGTGGCACAGGGCAGGGACACAGGGCCCTGCTCACTGCCTGGCCTCTGTCCACGCAGGTGGCTGCAGTGCTGACTCTGCCCTTCGACGTGGTGAAGACCCAGCGGCAGATCGAGCTGGGGGACAGTGAGCTGCACCCAGGTGAGGCGCTGAGCTCTGGGGGGGCAGCCAGGTGGTACGTGGACATCCCCACTCCTCACCCATTCCCTATCCCCACAGTTGCAGCCTCCAAGCCTTCCTCCACCTGGCTGCTGATGCAGCGGATCCGTGCCGAGTCGGGCACCCGGGGGCTGTTTGCAGGTGAGGCTGTGCCCGGGACTGGGTTTTGCTGGTGCCCTGGTGTCGCTAAGGAGGGGCTAATGGGATTGTTCTCACAGGTTTCCTGCCCCGTGTCATTAAGGTGGCACCTGCCTGTGCCATCATGATCAGCACCTATGAATTTGGCAAGACCTTCTTCCAGAAGCTGAACCAGGAGCGGCGGCTGCGCGGGTTGTGAGGGGGGCTGGGGCAGGGCTGGGTGTGCCCAGTGCCCTGGACGAGGAAAAAGTGCCAGCCCTGCTCCAGGAGCAGCCACCCACCTGCCCTCGGCTGGGCACAGCACAAGTGCCTTCGTCCCATGCATGGAGCCAGGGCCAGCCCGGCCTGCCTCTCGTCCCTAGCTGCCCTGGGGGACATTGCTGCCTGCTGCTGTGACACGGGGGGGCCATAGAGTCCCCTGTGCTTGTCCCTCATGGCTGGACAGATGCTGCTGGATTCATGGATGCCCTGGTGAGGATGGGGTGACCCAGCAGGGGCAGGAGGTGGAGCTTGGACTCCAGCAAGGACCAAACCCTCAGGGGGGCTTCTCTGTGTGCCTGCCTGGGCCCCCCCCAGCCCTTCTCTGCCCCTCCTTGCCCTCAGTCACGCACAGTGTCCCCGTGCCAGCCCTGCAGAGCCTGGGGACGTGTCAGGACCCTCTCCCTGCCTCTGGACCTCTTCTCCGCACTTGGGGTGTCCCTGTCACCTGCCAGGCCCCGAGCTGGGACTCTGTGGGGACAGACAGACCTTGCTGCTGCTCAGGGGGGGACTGGCAGGAACTCTGGTAACCTCTGCTCGTGCCCTGTCCCTTCACCACGAGGTGCCCCAGCAGCGTCTCCTCCATGTGGGTGCTGCACCAGCTTCCCACGGGGCTCCAGGTGGGAATCTCTCTTATTTTCTTAAATAAAATTTTACAAATACTGTCTCTTGGGGCAGGGGTGGATTTCCCTGCTCCCTGCAGGGCAGGGGGAGGTGTGCCCACAGGTGACAGCCCTGTCCCTGCTGTGTGGGCATGGTGCTGTCATCCAGCCTGTCCTCACTAAGCTATTAGAGGGCTCCCACCTTTCCCTCTCCCAGCTGGGGGGACCTCAGTTCAACCAGCTCATCTTGCTGCATTTATTTGTTCCTTTTGCTCCAACAAGGTCGATGGGGCTGAATGAAAAAACAAAATTACCCAAAATAAATCAAAAACGGGGGTGGGGGGGGCCATCCCTGTTTTGGCAATGATGCTGCTGCAAGGGGGACAGCTGGGGGGTAGAGGGCAGGCAAAGCCTGGGGGGATTGTGCCCCAACCCCCACCCCTGGAAGGGCTTTGGCTCTGACCCCCTCCCTCGCTCCCCACCAGCTCTTGCTCCCTGGGTGTCCCCCACCCCCACACAGTTCATTCCCCTGCCTCCCCATCCCCAGCTCGCATGGCTCCCAGTCCAGCATCTCCCACCCCCGTGGGTCTGTGTCTGCAGCCAGGAACCGGGCTGGGGGTCCAAGGTGCAGCCAGGGTGGGGAGCTGAGGAGGGGGCCACCCATCCCCATCCTCCCTGGCGGATTTGCAGAGTCCCACGGTGATCCCGGGAGGAGGAGCTGGGTCCATGGCCGCAGCGGTGGGCAGCAGGGGGGCCGGGGGTCTCAGCTGGGGCTGCGGGTGGGGCTGGCTTCCGTGCTGTCACTCACCAGGCACTCGTTGGACTTGAGACTGGCCAGGGACTTGCAGCTGGGCAGGGAGGCCAGGGAGCCACAGAGCCCCAGCATGGAGGGCGTCGGGTCCTTCCCTGCGGGCACAAAGCAGAGCCACTGAGGCTGTGGCCTCGCACCCCAATCCTGCCGTGGCGGGGGACGGGGACCACTTCAGCAGGAGGGACCTGGCACTGTTGGGACAGCAGCGCTGGCATGAGGAGGGGGCTGCTTGGGGTGGAGGGGGTGTCTAGATGGTGGGGTCCATGTTGGGGGATATCGGAGCCCTGCAGGGTGCTCTGATGGGGGTGTGTCTTACCCAAGGGCCCCCAGGGCTCCCCTTCACGCTTGCCCTCGCCCAGGCGCTGGGAGTCGGAGCTGAGGCTGTTCTCGGCCGAGAGCTGGTCGGTGCTCACGAAGCTGTGCCTGCGGGGGGACAGCCCTGAGCCCCCCCCATGCTGTGGACCCCCGGGCTGGGACAGCCCCACCAGCCACAGCCAACCCACCTCCATGTCCCCTGCACAGGGTAGGATGGGGTGCTGGGTGCGGGTCAGGGGGTCTCTTCTTGGTGGGGGGGTTACCTCCTGTAGAGCTTGCTGTCTGAGCCACTCTCATTGCCGTTGAGGGTCCCCAGTGAGGGCCACTGGTTCACCAAGGGGGTCACCATCTCCTTGGAGAGCTGGGTCAGCTGCGGGTTCTCGCAGGGGATCAGCCCCGTCCTGTGGGAAAGGAGGGTGCTCAGCACCCAGCACAGCCACAAGTGCCAGGGACCTTCTGGGCAACACAGCCCACAGAATGGGCATGAGGGAGCTACTGCATGCCACAGGACATAGGAGACACTGGGGACTCTCCATGTCCTGCCTGGGTACTGCAGACCTGCCACTCATCACATCCTGTGAGGCGTATGTAATACCAGGGACCCTCTGTGTCCCACCCAGGCACTGAGCACCCCCCACCCATCACACCCCACATGGTGTGTGGAGTGCTGGGGCCATCACTCACCGTGCTCCTCTGGGTCAGTGAGGCACTGGGGAATTCCCCACCCACCCAGAGCCCACAGGGGACCCAGGCTCTGGGGACCCTCCACCCACAGTGCCCAGCAGCAACAGCAAGTCCCCACTCACAGCTGCTCCTGCAGCTCCAGGATGACTCCCTCCAGCTCCCTCTTCTCCAGCTGGTTCTGCACTGTCGCCTCCTCCAGACGCAGCTTCAGCCGCTTGTTCTCCGCCTCCAGGTCCTTCAGCTGCGACTCCCGCAGCCGCACCAGCTCCTCCAGATACCCCTGAGCAAGACCACCCTCAGCAGCACCCTGCTGCCCCCACCAGCCCCCCTCCCAACCTCAGGGCAACCCAGGCTGACTAGGAGAGGGCTGAGTCACTGGGGATGAAGGAGTGTGGGTACCACCTGGCTGCAGGAATGTGATGGAGGGATGCTCGGGGCTGGAGCATCTCAGGGGGGGTGTTGGGACCCAGACAGCCCCATCCCGGCTCCTGATTGGTACCTTTTGGGCATAAATGATGCGAAATTTCTGCTCCATCTTGCGCCACTTGCTGTACCAACTGTCCTCGTCGGTGACCAGGGGCAGGTAGGGGTGCTCGGGGGAGCTGTCCTCACTTGTACTGCTCTCACTGTCCCGCTCCTCCTCACCCAGGTAGTCATAGCTGGAGGATATGGGGGGGCTCAGCAGTGATGGCAGCATGATGGGGGGCTGGCATGAAGGGGGGAGCCCAGCTGAGCCCCACTAGGGTGCCAGGGGAGAGGCAACGGGGTCCCCATCCCATAGAGACCACTCCAGCTCTTACCTCTGTGTGAACTTCAGGTAGGGAGTGTAGTCAATGACCACGGGCATTTTGCCATCCATCACCTCACCCTTCAGGCAGAAGCTGAGCAGTGGCCAGAGGAGGAGAAAGGGTCAGGGCAGCCCTGAGGAGCCATCCAGGGTGGGGGAGACACAGCTGGGGAGCAGGGTGCCCACGTCCCGCCCATCCCTACCTGAAGTCGATGGCACTGAGCCCGATGAGCATCCCCGTGAGCACTGAGGACTCATCCCGTAGCATAATGGCCCCATCATCATAAAACCGCCTGTTTGGGGAAATGCCTGTGTGTGCACCCAGCAGGCATCCACACACCCTCACACTGCCGGGGAGGCACAGGCAGTGCCATGGTCACGCCACAGGCTGCTCACTTGGTGGTCCGCACGTCCTGCAGAGCTGTGGCGATGTACTCGGACATGCGCTTCTCCATCAGCGCCACGCGGATCCAGGCCCGGCCCTGCAAGGAGCAGCTTTAAGGACAGGTGTCAGCATCAGCTGCCACTCACAGCGGGGACCCAGCCACGACCCTGCCTGGCTCTGGGCACTGGCTGAGGGGTGGTCCCCATCCCAGAGCTGCTTTCAACCCCATTATCCCCCCTGTGGAGATCTGCAGCTGCTGATTCAGCCCAGTGACCCCATGGAGCTGCGGGAGGGTGGGAGGGAGGGAATGAGGTGGAGGGTAGAGAGGGGATGGGAACAGGGATGAGGAGGGGATTGGGATAGGGATGGGGATGGAGATGGAAATTGGATGGGATGAAATAAGGATGAGGATGGGAATAGGGATAAGATGTGGATATGATGAGGATGGAGATGAGATGAGGATGAGGATATGATTGGGATGAGGATGGAGATAGGATGGGGATGGAGATGGGTCCATGTGCCATGGCTGGGGTATGAATAGCAATGGGGACGGGTACAGAGACAGTGACAGGGTGGGGGCTGGCTCTTTCCTGACCTTGGCCCTGGAGGTGCTGATGTTCTCCATGTTCTCAATGCTGCTGACACAGTTGTTGGGCACCTTGCTGCAGGCCAGGCGGATGTAGTCCCAAAACCCACGCTGCCCATCTGAGCTGAACCAGCTGATGGGGCCTGTGGGGACCAAGGGGCTGCAGTCGGGGGCTGTGGGGCCAGCAAACCCCTTCAGCACAGAGACCCCCCAAGGCAAATCCCGGACCTGCTGCCTGGTGGCAGCACGGTCATGTGTAGATCCCCACCCTCCATGTGGGCCAGGGACGGAGTCAGGGACACACCAGAGGCTGTGTGGGCACCTGTGCTTCCAGGGCCACCGGTACCTTTAAAGCGGTGGCTGAGGATCTGCTCGAGGATGGCAGCAAAGTTGACAAACTCCTCAGAGGAGTCGTCGATGGGATCTGTCGTGTATTTCTCCAGCAGGGTCTTCACCGAGAACCTGTTGGGGGATGGGCATCATGGGTGGGAGGGGATGGGCACCCAGCCCCCTGCACCCAGCACACATTTGTTTTCCAGCAGCAGCGCAAAACGCTTTTGCAGACGTTGGCTTTCAAGCCTGGCAGCGGGAAGAGGGCGTCAGGCTGAGCCACGGGCTGTGCCTTGCTGACCCTCCTCCTGTCCCCATGTCCCCGAGGACTTCGCCTGGGCCGGCCGCCGCTCCCCCGCCATGCAAGTGGCCAGGAAGGGCGAACAAAGGCCCCCTTCCTCCCCGGCCGTGCGCGGGCGGTGATGGCTTCCCCTTCCGCCTGCCGCTCGTGCTCAGCGGAGAGATGCTGAAGACAGAAAACCTGCTGAGCCTGGCAGGACAGAGAGGGGAAGGGCAGGTGTCGACATGGTGGGGGTGTGGGGATTGTCCCAGCTGTGGGTCACGGCTGCATGTTGAGAGGGTGACACTGGGGATCCCCGTGATGGCAAGTGGAGGGTGCCTCCTCATGGCAATGAGGTGCCTCATGGCACAAGAGTGAGGTCTGGAGACACCCTGGTGTCAGGATGAGAGGTCTGGAGGTGCCCTGTGTCACAGTGAGGAGAGTCAGGGGGTCCCCAGGTTGTGACAGCAGGGTCTGAAAGTGTCCTGTACCATGGTGAGGAGATCCAGGGGGTCCCCAGGTCATGACAGCAGGGTCTGGAGGTGCCCCGTGCCATGGTGAGGAGATCCAGGGGGTTCTCATGTCCTGACAGTGGGGTTTGGAGATGACCAGTGACAAGTCAAGAAGCCCTGAGGTCCCCCAGGCCCCCCCAGCAGGATCTGAGGGTCCATGGCATAGTGCTCCCAACCCCCAGCATCCCCAGTCCAGGGTCCTGGCACAGCCCAGCACAAGCAGCTGCAAACCCAGGCCTTGGGGGGGGGGGGGAGGGGGGGTGGTGTCCTCACCCCATCTCCACACCTGAGGACTGGAGACAGACAGGGACCCTCAGTCCCACCACTCCAGTCCCCACCACCCCATTCCCACCCCCGCCACGGTCCAGCTGGGCATCTCCATGACAACCCTCATCCTCCATCTCTTCTGCCTTCATCCCTCATCCTCACCGCCGGGAGCAGGGCCATGACGTCACTTCCTGGGCCCCCCGCCTGCAGAGGGGTCCCCGGACCCAGCCCCTCCTCCCGGGGGCCCGCTGCCCCCAGACCCACCCCAGACGAAGAGGATCAAAAATGATGTCTTGTGCCAGCAGTTGTTGCTTGCATCACCTGCCAGAGCCTCTCGGGGGCTCTTGGGCTGGCTCCTGGGCTCATCTCCTTCCTCCGCTCCAGAGGAC
>JAOEGS010009479.1:0-19638 GCA_025447755.1 Corythornis vintsioides
ACCTCTTGTGCTCCAGCTGACTCCCATTGCCTCTTGTCCTGTCATTGGATGACACTGAGAAGAGTCTGGCTCCATCCTCCTGTTAGTGTTTGTTTGGGTTTTTTTTTCCCAATCTGGAAGTTTTATGCTGCAGGAATTTTATTTTTTTTTTTTAATTATATATATATGTCAGGATTTTCTTTTGGGGATTGAATGATTTTTTGGAAGGTTAGCTGCAGCTTGGTTCTTAGAGTATTCTGATTTTTTAATGTGAGTTGCTGAAAGATTTCCAGTGTAAAGTCTGATGTACCAAAAACAAAATACAAACATTTGTTTTCAGAATCCTAGGACTGTGCTTGTTGCAGAATGAACTGTGTCCCATCACATTAAATAGACATGTCATCAAAGTTCTTCTGGGCAGAAAGGTAAGTTGTACATAGAAATTTTAAAAACCTGATCTTGAAAACCTGCCCTTTTTTGTTTGGTTGGTTTTTTTTTCCCCCTTAACATGCATGTTAAGTCTCCCTTCTAATTCCTTTCTTCAGAGGTTTTTCTTTGAATATATCTTCCTTCCAGTTAAATGTTGGATACAGCAACGAGTGTTTTAGCTAGGTGTAGTTTAGTTTCTTTAGTAGACAGCTTTTCCCCAGAGGCTGGTGAAGAACAGAGAAGCAGGGAACTGCAGAAAACAGCAAGAAGCAGCCATTGGTATTTGAACTGTGGGAAGCTGGGGGGTGCAGCTGTGGCCCCATCAGTCATCTCAGTGTGTTCATGCAGCAGCAGTATGTTATGTTGGTGGAGCTTCCAGCATTCTGGAGCACTGATGCAAGTTGGTTCCAGCTCCAGTCAACTTCCTTCAAATCTTGATATCTCTGTGATCTATAGAAGAATTTGTTAAAGTATCCCTATGAATTTGCTCTATAACTTCAGTGCCCTCAGCAGCAGGAAAGGCTTTCCAGATCTCTGTTCTGCTGCTGCACTTCAGAAGGCAGCTGAAAATAGGGGTTTCCCTGCCTTGATTTCCAGCTGTTTGTCCACTCTGCTGCATGGGCTGTGTGCTGCTGCATGCTAGTGCATCCTTGGGCACAGGTTCCCTGATGTGTGGAATGCATTCCTGAAGAGCTGGGGTGTTCAGAGCTCTGTTTTTTCCAGGTGAACTGGCACGACTTTGCTTTCTTTGACCCCGTTATGTACGAGAGCCTTCGGCAGCTCATCCTGGCCTCCCAGAGCACAGATGCTGATGCAGTGTTTGCAGCCATGGACTTGGCCTTTGCCATAGACCTGTGCAAGGAGGAGGGTGGAGGGCAGGTAAGCACAGCTCAACCCCTGTCTCTGTAGGCTCACAACTCAACAGAGTCATAGAATTGTCAGGGTTGGGAGGGACATTAAAGATCATCCAGTTCCCCCCCCTGCCAGGACAGGGACACCTCCCACTAGAGCAGGTTGCTCAGAGCCCCAGCCAGCCTGGCCTGAGAAACTGCCAAGGATGGGGCTTCCCCCATCTCTCTGGGCACCCTTTGCCACGGTCTCACCCCCTCCTGGGGAAGAAATTCTTCCTCGGGTCTGATTGGAATCCACCCAGCTCTATTTTGGATCCATCCCCTCCAGTCCTGCCACTGCCCCACAGCCTCAAAAGTCCCTCCTCAGCTTTCCTGGAGCCCCTTCAGCTCCTGGAAGCCACAAGAAGCTCTCCCTGGAGCCTTCTCTTCTCCAGGCTGAACACCCCCAATTCTCTCAGCCTGTTCTCACATGAGCTGCCCCAGCCTCTCAGCATCCTCGTGGCCCTTCTCTGGTCACATCCCAGCACCTCTAGATCTTTCCTGTGCTGGGGGGCTCCAGAACTGGACACAGCTCCAGAGGGGTGTCACCAGAGTGGAGCAGAGGGGGAGACCTGCTGGCCACAGCTTATGCATGTTGCAGTATACACATAATTTGTGCTCTTCTCAGGTGGCAGAGAAGATTTACCTTTCCCAGATTCAAATACAGTGTTCTCCTTAGACAATGAAGTGGAATTTTTTTTTTTAATGCCTATATTTTTTTTCTTGGAAGGTGATATAGAGCCTATCAAAAAGCCTGGATAGCATAGTCAATCCTGGGGAATCTTTCAAGCAGTGGAATTTTTTTCCTTATTTTTAGAGAGATACGAAGCAATAAGTAACTGTGCTATATAGTGTGGTTCTTGTAACAATCATATTTCTTATTTTCCTTTTATTTTCTTTCTTTGATCTTTTTTAAATGGTCCTTGTAATTTTGCCATAGGTTGAACTTATTTCCAATGGTGTAAATATCCCAGTCACTCCTCAGAATGTATATGAGTATGTCCGGAAATACGCTGAGCACCGAATGTTGGTGGTGGCAGAACAGCCTCTCCATGTAAGTCTTTGGTGGAGTGTTTTTGAAAGCTATAAAATAATAATCTGTAAGATTTCAGTCAGCTAATTCTTTCTTCAGTGTGATCAGGTTTCTTCTGCAGTCTTGACAGCTGGAGTGAAAATATTGATTTTTTCCGTTTATTCTGCAGTGTTGTGAACACTGAGCACTTGGAGTAATTTTTCTTAGAGAATGGAAGACATTTTTAAAACTTTATCTCCTTGCTTAAGCATAAATCTTCATTTCTTGAGCTCAAATGGCACATATCTTCTTGGAATTTCTGCTTAGTGTTTAGCAGCTGCTTTGTTCTAAATCACCTCTGATTTATTTAGCCTTCTAAACAAAGATTAAAGGCATTTCAAGATATTTACATAAATAACTTGGAACTTCTGACTGGTGTCCTTGCTTTAAAAGGAAAAATCAGTTATGAAACATACAACTTTGTTCTTACTTTACCAGCCTGGCAAAAAAACCCTAACAATTGACTAAAACTACATTAAAAATAATTGAAGCCCTTTTAAAATAGCAGTTATGGAATAACATATTTAGTAGCAGTAAGCAAAGGCCCGGTACTTGGAACCACCTTGTTAAATTCTACATCTAAATTTGGTCATTTCTGCTGACTGTGGTTTCCTGCTGCTCGGGTGAGATGCTGGCAGACTGCTAGATGATTCTGTGCAAAATTCTCATAGAACGTGTTCCTGGAATTAAGCTACTTGATCTCCACCTCTGCCTCTATTAGTAGTTGGCCTCTTGTTTGTTTTAAGAGTTGAAAACTGTAGGAGTTTTACTGCCTGTGGAATTTCCTACAGGTTTATTCATATCCTTCCATGTTGAAAATGGAATTTCCAATGTTTTCAGGATATTATCTATATAAATAACACGTGTGTAATATTTTTAAAGCTCAGTTGGCATGTGAGTGGCTGAGGTAGCAAAGCTGAAGTAACAACACAAAATGTTTTCATAGCTCTCATCAGATTCAGTGTAGCTCAGCAAAACAGCTGAGGAGTAGACATTTGAGTGTATTGCTTTTGCTCTTGGTGAAATATTAATTCAAACCATTACTGCTTTCTTTGCAGTAGTAGGTAGGGTTTAACAGATTGCTGCAGTTCTTTGTCTCAGAAAGTGTGCATCTGAGATGGTAAAGCTTTGAAAGAAGAGATGAAAATAATGAATTTTGAGTGAATAGGGGATTTCCCATGGAACTGCTCAGACTCTGACATGGCTATAATGTGAATCTTGTGGTTTTTCACTTAAGGCAATGAGGAAGGGTCTTCTGGATGTACTTCCAAAGAATTCATTAGAAGATTTGACAGCAGAAGATTTCAGACTTTTAGTAAATGGCTGTGGTGAAGTAAATGTACAAATGCTAATCAGCTTTACCTCTTTCAATGATGAGTCAGGTATGAAAGATCTTACTCAAAAATATTGCAGGGATAAATTAAAAGGGTTTGTTCTGTGTGGAGCTACCAGTATTAAACTTGAACTACCTCTTCAAATTTGACACCAGTTAATAAATCACTGAAAGTCCCAATAAAATTATTACTGTTTTGATTTTGGGGGTTTTTCTTTTTAACATACCTTTGGAAATATTTACCTTCAACTTTGTTGTCGCTTGGTGTTGTGACTTGGTGTCCCAAGGATTATATCACTGGTAGCATAGCTTTCCTTCTGAAAGTTCTGACCTCATGTTAGAACTATAAATGTTGATGGATGCAGTCTGATGTTTCTTAGATAACTTTAAACTGATTTTAGGCTTTTTGGGAGGGAGGGGTGGGAGTTGTACTGTGGTGTGTCAGAGTGAAGCCTTTACAGCCACAAGTGCATGCATTGGATTGGAAATTACCAATATCTGTAATATCAGGATTTATGCATGAGACTGTAGCTGAGATCCAGCTTGCAATTCATGTAAAATAGATCTCCTAACACTTACTGACCAGTGTACCAGCTGAATTACCTATCTTTTTTATTTCACATAGGAGAAAATGCTGAGAAGCTTTTGCAGTTCAAGCGTTGGTTTTGGTCCATAGTTGAGAAGATGAGCATGACAGAAAGACAAGATCTAGTAAGTTGTCCATTCCCAGTGGAAATGTGCAGAACTGGTACAGCTTTGGCATCATCACTCTTGATAACTGTGTCTGTCTGCAGAGACTTTGTATGTGAAGAGTTAAGGTGGCAGACCAGGGTAGTAGGTACTGATTAGACTTTTAGCTCTGGAAGCATCAGGTGTGAATCCTCCACCTTCTTGCAAGTGAGTAAGCATAGAGTGTCCATGTTCATGTTCACAGGCCTGTTATGGAAGCACAGTTACCCTCTCTGAGTAGTTGCTGCTAAGCTGAATAACTGTGGTTAGTCAACTGTGTTGTGGGCTAGTAGGGTTTTGAGGTTGAGTTCTCTTCCTGGATCATCTACTCTCCTGACTCTTGTGTTCCTGAGGGCAGCACCTGTGTCCCCTGTAAGATGCTGGCAATGACAATGTCTCCTTCTCAAGGCCCCTGAAGAATAGCTGATGCAAAGCATAAAAAACCAAGATACTGTTCAGGGGGTTTAATTTTGGAAACTTACCTGTAATTTGTATTAACTGTATGCTTCTAAAAACTATTTGCTTTAAAGTTTCTACTACTTAAGGTAGTGTCTTTGCTTTATACTTTGCTAAAAGGAAACAAGGACTAATCTCAAAAGCAGAATATTTAGAGCACATTTGCTCAAGAGAATCTGTGGTTACATTTTGGTAGTGACTCTGCTCTGCAAGTCAGCATTTCACATTTGAGGCAATAAACCAAATATCCTCTGTTGCTGCCTTTTGTCTGTACAAGTGCCACGTTCTGCAGTCACTGGCTGGTGTGTGAGGGATTTCTGGTGCTTTTTGTCTTGATGGCAGTCACCCTTTTCCCATTTGCTGAGGATTTGTTGGTACAGGAGCATTTTGAGTGCTGCTTTGTCAGTTTCAGCAGAAGGATGTAATACAAGGAGCAGGTGAGGGAAGGAACTGAAGGAAGAGTTACAAAAGCATGTGACATCATCAGTGACACTGAACAGAGGTGGCATGATCCAGCTTGCTGTGACTGAGCAGTTCCTTAGCCTGGCTCTACACACCACCACAGGCATGATGAATTTTGGCCTGGTGCAGCAAAATGTTAAATGCAGTCTCCTTTTTTACTTCCAGGTTTACTTTTGGACCTCAAGTCCATCGTTGCCTGCCAGTGAGGAGGGGTTCCAGCCCATGCCATCAATCACAATAAGGCCACCAGACGACCAGCACCTCCCCACAGCCAACACTTGCATTTCTCGCCTCTATGTCCCACTCTATTCCTCTAAGCAGATCCTGAAACAGAAATTGCTACTCGCCATTAAGACCAAGAATTTTGGTTTTGTGTAGAGTATAAAAAGTGTGCATTGCTGTGTAATATTCCTAGCTAAGTTTTGTAGATTTTTTTTTTTTTTTCCATTTGTCTATAAAAGTTTATGGAAGTTAATGCTGTCATACCCCTGGTGGTACTTCAGAGATTTAATGCAAACATTCCTGTACTGAATTTGTAATGTAAAGGCCCAAGGAGCACTGGCAATATCTGGCTGCAACAGTTTGCTAGTCAGTAACTCCTTTGCCTAACCCCAGCCAAAGATGACAGCAGAACAATATAATTTACACTGTGATTTATCTTTTTGCTGAGGGAAAATATGTAAAATGTTCTGAAAATTCACTGCTGCCTTTGTGGAAAGTGTTTCAGCAAAGGTTCTTGTATAGAGGGAGTAGGGAATTTCAAAATAAAAAATTAAGTATGTTTTGTGTTTTATTTTAACTTTTTTTTTTTTTTTTTTTCTAATGGTGTTTAATTTGTGGTTGGCTGCAGTTGTGTATCATGTATATTGAACTTGTAAAAAGTTCCTGACAGCTCAGATCCCGGAGCTGGGATCGTTCACTTCTGAAACCACTTTCATTGCAATTTTTGTTCTGATTGCATTGAACTCTGGCACATCAGATACCATCTCTTAATATTTTGCATGTGATCTGTACTTTTAGTGGGTTTGGTTTTTTGGGTTTTTGGTTTTTTGTTTTTTTTTTTGTACATATGATGAGGCCAATGCACAGTATTTCATAGTTCACAATCAACACTTTTGTATCCCTGTTTCAGTGAACAGACAGTCAGGAGATTGTTCCACTACCAGTTCTAACCTGACACTTGTACTACGTTATCTTAACTATGTAAACTCAGCCTGGGCACTTTCTGGTAACTGTAAAATGTTTATAAGATCATGATTATTGAATATACATTTTGGAAAACTTTAATGTTCGTGAGCAGCTTAACTTCTTTTGTATCTAGCCTTTTTTTAAGTATCTTGTTACAGTTTTTTAATAAAGAAATTACAGACAAAATACCAAGTCATACTGAAGAAACAATAGTTTTTATTTATTTAGCCATTTATATTTTAGCTAACGGCATACACTAAACATAGTTGTTCATAAAAATCTGCATTTTGTAACTGAAAAATTGACCTGCAGAAGACAATCAGCCCACATTTTACAGTTAGCAGAGAACCCTGAATGAAACAGGCCTGGCAAACCCCTTCTTTTCCCAGAATTGGTCTGAAGGTAAAGAGGCTTGTTCTGAAAAAGACCAAGGTAATTGGGTTAGAATAAAATTCTCAGACTGCATTGTAGTGGGTTCTGCTGTATGTTCACTTGTGAAGTGGTTGGTTGCTTTTGGGGAGGGCAGTCTTTGGCCATACCCTAGGACTTGTTTTCCCTAGTGCTTGAGAGATTTTGGAGAGCTAGGAAGTGACTAATGAAGGAAGGGGGAGTGAATTTTCTTGTGTCAAAACCAATTTTTGAAAGCTAAGCAGACTGAAGTATTGAGGGTTAAGAGCTTTTGTGGTGGTGATGTTTTCCCTCTTTCTTGCTTCTCCAGCCCCATGAGTCCATGTTGGTGATTTTTATTTTTCCTTCCTTTTGTTGGGAAGAGCTAAACTAATGTTGTGTGAAATTCAGCTGTTCTAGGGCTCCACTGAGACTTCCTTTCTGTCAGGTAGTTGAGGATGACCAGAATTTGCCTACAGCTGTGATTTTTCCAGAAGGCCTCTTTTCATCATTAATTCAGAGGTATGGAGGACAGCTGAGCTCTGAAATTCTGATCACTGAAAAACTGATGCTGAAAATCCTGCTTTCTAAGGCTGGCTGTTCAGGCTTGTGTAGTGAAAATGCTGGCAAATCAAGTAAAGAGAGAATTATTTCTGCATGTACTAATACTTCCTAAATCAATCATCCTAGAGAAGGATAGTTGTCCAAGGATTGGAGTCTATTCTGGATTTCCTGTGGTGTCTTCAGTCAAACTGTGTCAGATTTTACTGTGCCAGTTTCAGTGAAAAGCAAAAATCAGTCCAGCTACACAGGTCTAGATCCAGGTGTGTCAGCACAGAGCCAGTGCACTGGTGTGGATGCTGAGCACAGTCAGAGCTGCACTGACCTTATGCCTGCATTGCTGACTGGTGTCATTATTGCCCTTACCAAAAAAAGCCTCTAACTGAAATGTGTAAAGGTAGAAGAAAGCAACAGAAGAAACTGTTCAGGTGTCAGCTCTACAGTCTGTAAAATAAAGCTCCCTCCCTCACAAAGCTCTGTGAGACTTGATGTATTCAAAAGTATCCAAGGCCCGTGGATGAAAGGCCATATATAAATGTAAAGTAATGTGTGTATATATATATGTATTGTGTGTATATGTATATAAGTGTATGTGTATGTATAACATATAAATATATGTTATATGTATATATATTTCTGTATATAGCTTAAACATTTTTTTAAGTCCTGTAATGTATAGCTAGACAAAAATTATGCAGATAACTCAAAGTAGCTCACCATATATACACACACAAGGCATTCTGATAAGTGGAGAGGGAATCTAGAATGATTTATGCTGTCGTCATTGACTTGAAATGTGTATGTAGCTTTATAAATAGCTTTTTTCCTCTGTATGGTATATTTAAACTATATCAAGATTTTAATAAGAAAAATGTTTATTAAAATCATACACTTCATCTCCCTTTGACTTAAGCCCTTCTGTTAGTTCACTTTGAAGATGTGGTAGAGGAACTAGGTAAAGGAAAATTCTGGAATGTTGACATTTTTAGCAGTCTAAATCCATAGCTGTTTGTTCATAACTGCTGAAAGAGGAGATCAAGGTAGCTATTAATAAACTGTTATTGCCAACTCCTAGACTAGTTCCTATGCTGAATGTAGGGAAAATGGACACCTTAGTGCTCACTTCCGTGGCTCATTTCCTTAGCTGCCTGTATCCAACACAGAAGGCAAACCACTTGCTTCAGCTTAGCTTTCCAGGAGTGAAAAATTGCACAGACTTGTCATCAAGTGGCCTTTCCCATCTGTTTGGTTTGGGAGTGACTGCTTCCCTGCAGGTGACTCCTGTGGTCGGGTAACGTGCACCAGAGGAGCTGTACCCTGGCAGAGCTGTGAGTCAGAAGCAACACCCTTCAGGTAGAGCAGCTCTCGCACAGGGAGGCAGAGGAAAGGACATTTTCCTAAGCTCTTGTTTCTCTCTATCATTTGCACACTTTACACAGACCTACTGGGCTTGGGAGCTCCAGGCGTGCATCCCCAGAGGTGTGCAGGAGCAGGGTGTGGACCTTGCCTCGAGCTGGGGTGCAGAGGGAGAAGCTCCCCAGGTACCACCAGCTGCCTCCTGCTGTTCTGCTGCTCGCAGGGAGCTGAATTCGGCAGCCTCTTGGGCATCCCTAGTACCACATGAAAGGTGGCTCAGTAACCTCCTCATCCTCAGAGGAAGCTTCCCTCTGTTCTCAACTCCCTCTTTATCCTGGCCTGATAACCTCTGCCTCTTGTCTGTGTGCCTGTAAATGCCATTCTGAGCTCTGTGTCTGCACTTCCAGCTTCATTGGCACTCATTCCTCTGGTTTCTGCTGCCCAGAGCAAGCTGCACCTGACAGCTTGGTGGCTTCCATTCCCTTTCTCTCTTCAAGCTTCATGTGATCTGACCTTTCTTCCTGAATTCATTTGTCTTCTTAATAACAGGTCCCTTAAACTGGTGAGAAAACCCTGCAAGTCTGGATGACCTGGATTTGGGTGCTGATGGCATTTGCTTTGTCCCAAGGTCTGAGTGTCCACACGGATGGAAAGGTGCAGGTGAATCAGTCGTGCAAGAGCTTCAGCAACTGTCTGGAGCTCACAGGGCTGGCATTGCTGCTCTGTTTAGAATTTAATAATCTATTAATTATAATCTATTAATAATATATCTAAAACACAAGTCCGTGAGATTGCTGCCCCCACCACCTTTGTCCGTGGCCTTAATATAAAGGCATTTTTGGTCATTATTATGTAATGCCATCCTAGATAGTATAGCAATAAGCAGCTAATTGTTCCCAAGTATTTCAAGACTTTATAATGGTGACCCTTTTCTGTCTCCCTTGTCCAGTGGCAGCTAACACAAATGCATGTGTTTTAATGCTACAGTCATGCAGACTTATGGGAAAATAGATTGCTGGCACAACCCGTGGTAAGGGGTTTTTGTGCACAGAGAGTTAAGAAAATAGTTGGTTTGGACATAGTGATGTTATTTACAAATCGGGTTTTTTGAAGTTTTAAAAAACTAGTTACAGTTTTAAGCTGCAGTACTGGACATCACTTGTATTTTTTAATGAAAATTCTTCATTTTACCTGAAATGGCATTCTTCACATAAAAAACCCTTGCATTTATAAAGCAATCTTGAAGAGCAGCCAAGTATTTCCAAAACAAATAATACCTTTTGGGGAGGGAGAGAAGAGGCATTGTAATTCAAGCTATGATGACTGTATTTTGGATGCCTTAGTAGATCAAATTTTGGGACATACTTTGTAGCAGCAGCTTACTTTGCCTTGCCATGAAAGAGTACCCAAACTGGTGATGGATGCTAGCATAGCACACTTTGCTTTTATTATCTCCAGAGCCACTAAACACTGTGTCAACCTGCATATTGTTCTCATTCATGACTTTCTGAAGGAGGATGTGATAGTCTTGTCTTCTGGCTTGTTGGTTATTTGGGGTTTTTTTGGGGTGTGTGTGGCTTGTTTGGTTTTTTGAGTGGCTCAAAAGTGCCGGACAGAGCAAGCTTTGGAAGTGCAAAACTCTGCTAGCAGCCATTGTCTGAGTTGAGTGAGGGCAGGTAGCAGGCCAGGGGACTGGGGCAGGACAGCTGCTGCCCCCCACCCAGGCAGGTGGGAGACAGGGAGTGGAAACAGCTTTCCCACCTGCTGGGGAGTGTGTTCTCAAGAGGTACAGCTGAGTGATCTGGAATCTTGTGGAACAGTGCATCATTTCCTATGTCTGTTTATCCTGCTTGTGAAGGATTCCACAGCTTGTGAAGTATTCCATGTTTCCATGTCTCAGGGCCGTGTACTTGGTTTAATGGATGTATATAAAGTAAAGCTCATGGAAGTTGATGGGTTTTTTTGTGGAGGTGCAAGGACAGCCAACTGCTATTTTTGTGAATCCTCGTATTTTTCCTTTCTGGTAGTTTTCCTGTCTACGTTAACCTTCAGCTACCACGTGAACAGAGTTTTGCTGTGGTCTGTGAAAGGGCAGGGGGGACTTCAAGAAGTTACCCTGAGAAGCCTGACCTCCTTTCTGTTGCTAATTATATGAATGTGTGGTAGATCTTAAACCTTGTCATGATACTTAACAGGACCATCCTGTGTGTGTGGAGAATTTGGAACCAGCAGCCAGGACGATCAGGCTGGGGGGGCTAAGACCACTGACAGTGTTATTTAATAGGATTTGTATGCTTGAGTTTTGCTGCTTGTTGTTTTTCCTCCAGAAAGTCATGCATCTCCCTATTAGACCAACAGCACACTCTGCATGACACTACCCCAGGATGATTTCTCACTGCTAACGAGTCAGTTGGGTTGGCTTCACAGCAAGCTGTGTTCCTTTGCTCTGGACAAACAGAAATGGAATCCCTAGTACTCAGTATGCCAGTGAGGGGGGCTGTTGTTGGACGTGAATATTAAGCTGCTTGTTTGGGTTTCTCTGGATAATAAAACCTAAAGGCTGTTGTTAGGTAACAGTAGATGTTGTTAGTGTTAAGCCACTGTTTCTCGTTTGCTGCTTGTAGATGAGTTTCTGTGTATGGCTTAGCAACTGGCTGCTCCAAGGGGAGAAAATCAGAGCTGTTCCCATGCTTAGGCCTGGCACAGTCACCTGTGCTACACAGACCTGGACACTGAACCTTCCTCACCCTCTGCCCAGGTGAGGCTTTGAGCTCCTCTCCCAAGGCACAGAACAGCTGCAGGAGGCAGATAGGGTCCAGAGCAGCCCTGTTGGCCTGGCTCCTAGTTCACAGGCTTTGGAAATGGGGAGGTCTGGCCTCCTGTGGCAGCCAAATGTCTTTTTTTAAAAAAATGTAATTTGTAATGATGGACATCTACTGAACCCAGGGGTTACTGTTCTGAGGAGGGATACGGGATCTCTTGCAGCCCCTGCCTGTGTCCATGAACCTTCCCTGGCTGTGATGTGATTTGGGATGTTTGGTGCTTGGACCAAGCAGCAGTCATGGAGATGGTGCACAGTGTGTGTGGACTTGTCTCCACGGAGTGACACAAAGCATCCAAGTAAGCCCTTCTTCTGAAGGGACCCCCCTAAGCATCCAAGTAAGCCCTTCTTCTGAAGGGACCCCCCTGGCTTCTGGACAGCTTTGTGGTCTCATTCCTGTGTGTGCTGCTTGACTGTTTTAGTGCTCAAACTTTTACTTTTCATTACTGGTGTTTGCTTTTAGATTTGTGTCTTGAATTTTAGATCTTCACAAACCAGGCCCCACCTGTTGTGTGGGACTTTTTTTTCCTTAGGACTATTTGGTTGTTTCAATAAATGACCCACATGCCTCCAGGAAAAGGGCCTGAGAGCCTGGGCAGCTTCAGGATGAGCAAGGAAAATGAAACCACTGAACTCAGAAGGTTCCCAGCTCTGGATGAAAACTCTTTGCTTGCAAGAAGTGACAGAAGCAAAAGTCAGCAGTACTTTAGCTCACCCTGTTTGCACTCCCAGGCATGTGCAAGCACCTCCAAAAGACTGCAACCACCTATGTCTGGTGTGCAATTATTGCAGGGTGTTCTGAGGTCTGTATTAACTCAATGTGGATTTAAAAGTAATTTTTTTTCTTACATGGGTTGCTCTTTCTTGTGCACCTTTAGAGTACCCATCTGCACCTGGCAACAGACACTTCAGGTCATGACTCAGCACCAGTCACTACCTTCAGCTCTGTGAATATCCTTCAGTAAGTATCTGCAACAAAGAAGTTCAGTCCCACGATAGCTCATCTCCCGTTATGATCTTTCAGAGGCATTCCTAGGCTCTTTAACTGTGGGATGTACTTTTAGTGTTGTTGGTTTTCTCCTTATAAAATAAGCCCCCCTCGCCCTCAGCGCTCTTCTCGGCGCCCTGCAGCCCAGGGCGGGCGGCACCAACCCGCGTGTGCTCATTGCCCGACTCTCGGCACAGGGCTCCTCGCTGGTGCCGCTGGAACTCCGCAGCGCAAAGCCACCGGCTCCGGGAGCCCCGCGCCGCCAACGGCCCCCGCTCGAGGGCCCAGCCGCCGCCAGGCCCCGCGGAGGAGGAGCGCTCGGAGCCCGGCCCCCTTCCATCGGAGCCGCCTTCGCGGGGCCCAGTCGCCGCCGGCTATGGGCGAGCACCGGGGACGAGCGGCCCCGGAGGAGGCGGCCGGGCCGGAGCGGGTAAGGCCGGGGCCGGCGCGGTGGGACCCCGCGGTTGGGTGTCCCGGGCTCGCAGCCGCTGCTGCCCGGCCTGGGTGGGCGGTGCCGTGGGCGTGCGGGCGGCTGCGGGAGGCAGCTCGGCAGCGCAGCCTTGTCCGCCGCTGTCCCCGAGTCGGCCTTGCAGCCACCTGCCCGGCCCGGGCCCTGCTCCAGCCGGGGCCCTGCTCCAGCCGGGCGCTGGGGCCTCCACCTGCCAGGGTGCCGGCAGCCGCCGCCGCCACCCACCCGGCGCAGCGGTGCCCGGGGGTTCGGGCAAAGGACGCGGGGCTGCCCTCGAGTCCTTGTCCCGCTCGGGCCCCGGAGAGTCGCTGCGAAGCGGCGTTTGAATAGATGCGGGCAACCCGCGTTGAGCCCCGGCCAGGCCCGGGAGGCCTTGGGGCGCTGGAGCAGGTCCCTGCTGCCTGGTGCCGGTCCGGGATTGGGAGGCAGAGCTTGTCCCCCTGTCCCGAGCCAGCACGGAGATGAGTGTAGCTGGTGTCTGGGGGTCCTGGCTTCCCAGCCCCTCTGCACTGGAGAGCCTTCCTGGGGAGGCATCTGAGCTAGTTCTGGGTGCTCCCCACTGTAGCCCTATGGAGCCAGCTAGAGTAAAGGGTCTTTATAGCAGAGACACCCATCTGGTCTTCCCAAACCTGTATCAGCGGTACTAAAGTTGCCAAAACCCATGTGCAGCCCAGTGACACTTCCATCTGTGCAGAGCAGCGTGCTGGAGCCACCCAGCAGAGGTGCTTCCCTGGCCTGCCAGAGGCAAACAGGAGCCCCGGGCATCCTTCGGGCAGCAGAACCAGACGGGTTGTGCTCCCCAGCCTCCCTCTGGGGGAAGGAGCACCAGTGGCCTTCCCAGTCTCAGGAGTAGCAATGTGCTGCCCTCCAACCTTTGGGCTTTTGTGAGATGCCTGTGCAGCCTCTTGCCAAGCTGTGGCAGGGCTCAGTCACATACTGTGATGTGGGATGTGCTGTATCAGTGTTGGCAGTGCCAGGGCCTTCAGCTTTTCTCCTTCCCTCACCTCTGTCTCACTGATGTCTGCTCTGTTGACCCCTCTCTGTTAGAGGCCGCTGGAAAAATGACAAGTGTTGCCTTGTCTTGATGTTGGCCTCCAGTTATCCTGCCATACTGGAACTTGGCTCTTCCTGTGCTCCTCTTCACTTCTGAATGCCAGAAGTAATTTTCAGGTTACCTGCCTGCACGCTGGGGTTGGAATGGCTCAGGAACATCAAGGCTGAGGTTAGGAGCTGCTCGGTCACTTTGCTAGGCTAAAATAAATACCTGGGGGTGGTTCCCCAGGCAGCAGAGAAGGGCCTTGCTCGAGAAAGTGCTGCTTTTGCACTGTTTCCTTTTTCAAGGGTGCTGGCTGGTGCAGGAGGAGCTGGAGATGCTGGGTGTGCAGCAGGCCCCGAGGCAGGGTGCTGGGTCCCCCCGAGGCAGGATGCTGGCCCCTGAGGCAGGGTGCCTGTGGTCTTCAGCAGAGCCTCTGCAGGATGATGCTGGGAAATTTTTTGTCCTGTAATGAAGTAATATTTATATTACAATAAAGTGGTAAAATCCTAACCCAGAATGCACTTCCTGATGTGTTTTCTCTGTCAGGCTGTAGTTTGTGTGCTAGCTATGCAAGGTCTGCATGTGTTTGGGTTTTATTTGTTTCTTAAATGTGTGTAAAAAAAAATATTTGTTTGAGGGTATTTTTCAAGTTGAAGGATTGTTTCTCATTATGGGAATGGCAACAGTCAGACTGGGGGTGGCATGGGGCTGTGCTCTGCCAAGCAGGGTGAGTTGCTGTGACCTCCTGGTGTTCTTAAAGCTCTCCGAGGCAGAAGTGTCTCCGTGCAGAGCAGCTGATGTGGAGGCGACCTGGGCGGAGAGGCTGACGGAGCTGTGCTGGATGTGGGTGGGCAGCAGCACACCCTGCCCCGTGTGCCCTGTGTGCAGCACCACAGCTGCTGGTGCCACAGGGCAGGTTTCCTGCTGGCGCCGCAGAGAGGCTGGCTCCCTGGCACACAGGGGTTGGGTGCTCCCTGGCACCCTGGGAGGGGGTGGTTGGTGGCAGTAGGGGACACAGATGGAGGGTGAGGGGGCTGGTTCCCCCGAGGCGGGTGCTGCGTCCACCCGAGAAGGGCAGGTCAGTGTCTGCTTGATGCTGGGTGGCTTTTGGGCCAGCTTTGGGATGGGGGAGGAGGAGGAAGGAGCAGGGGAGCTTTAACCAGCACTGTGTTTCAGTCCCCTCCCAGTGCTGCTGGAAATGGTTTGGACCCCGATGAGGAGCCTCTTCTCCGCAGGAATCCCCGGCGCTTTGTCATCTTCCCCATCCAGTACCCAGACATATGGAAGATGTATAAACAGGCACAGGCTTCCTTCTGGACAGCAGAAGAGGTAAGCCCTGGGAACAGGGAGCTGGCACAAGGTGCTCAAACTGGGCTCCTGCCTTTTCCTTCCAAGCTCTGCTGTGGTTTCTGTGTTGTAAGGGTTGGAGTTAATAGCATCAAGCACAAGGTGCCTGCACCAGAGCAGCTCTCCCTTCAGGGGTAGTGGGAAGAAAGCTGCTTCCTCAGGGTGACTCAGGAGAGCTGTTCTTTTTGGTTGAGAAGGAAGGGGAGTTCTGTCCTGGGGCACTTCTCTGGTTGTAGAGGGAGCCTAAGTCAGACAGCTCTGGTTGGTGGTCTGGTAGCTCCTACCCTGCTGTGGTCTCTACCTGTCACTAACTCCTTGCTCTTGTAAGATGTTCTGGGCAATTTTATGTTAATGTTGTTCTTTAATGTTAGGCAAGTGTTTTCTAGGATGCTGATAATCAGAGGCACTTGCTAAAAATGCTTCTAATTGACTCCCAGTTGCCCCAGTTAGATGCTTGCCCAAGTTTTTCCCCAAGGCTGATGGTTGGCAAGACCTTAGCAGTACTCAGCTCGCTGCACTCGCAGCAGGGGAGACTTCTGAGCAATGCACTGATTTGGAGGGATTACCTGCCAGCCGAGCTGCTGGTTCCAACTCAGAGCTTCTCCAGTCTTTGCTGAGTTATGAGCAGTGAGGAGGAGTGAGCTGAAAGTACTGGCAGGCTCTTCAGTAGTCCAGAAGCATCTTGGGATGGTGAGGGGCAGCTGCCTGTTGAAGAGGTATCTCCTTGCCTGTCTGGGAGGCTTGCTGCCCTGTTGCAGTGAGGTTGATTTAAGCTGTTCAAGGCATTTAAGCTTCTGCCTGATGAGTGTTGCCATTTTACCATATTACTGGGTCCTTCTTACACTTTCCTATCATCTGGTGCATTTCCAGATGAACTAGAAAATTAACTACGAAACTGGTTTTTGTTTGAGTTCATACACACACATAGATGTGTACATGTTTATATACCTTCACACAAATACACACATGTAAGGTTTGAGACCTCTCTGGTTTTCACATCTGGCCCTGCTTAACGGCTGCTGTGGTTCAGAAATCCCTCCCTCCAAGCAAACAAAAAAATAGGCCAGTGTGAAGGAAGTTGTGTTTTTCTGCCATGGCTAGAGTGCAGTTTGGTAGCCTAAACACCTGCTAAAGTCACAAGTCCTCTCAGTCCATCTTTTGGCACACGTGAGTGAGGGTTTCTTGGAGTGGTAGTATTTATTTCAAGTAGAGTTTGTCTCAAAATGAGCTCTCCTCACAAGAAGGTACTGATACTTTTCAAAATCTGGTTTATTTGTCATTTGCTAGATGCTGATTTCCATTCCAAATTGCAGGAGTGTAAACTGCAAAGCAGGCAGGTGGTGTTCCTGTTGCAGAGGGAGGCAGCAGTACTGCTCTGTGTCTGGTGTCTCTTATGGTCACAGTTATTCAGATTCCCTGTGTGCAAAGGTTTGAGAGCAGATGCCAAACCTCTGCCTTGGTCGTTTGACTGGGTTGTTTCTGTTCTTATAGCATGACAGACTCAAAAGGATGATTACATTTTTCTTTTTTTTCATTAGGTTGATTTGTCAAAAGACCTTCCTCACTGGAACAAGCTGAAAGCAGATGAAAAATACTTTATCTCTCATGTTCTGGCATTTTTTGCAGCCAGTGATGGAATTGTAAATGAAAACTTGGTGAGAAAGCTTTTCTGTTACTCATTTTATTGGCTTTTCATGTTGGTTTTATCACATAAATGCATAAGTTTATTAAATGTGTACTTCTGGGGTTTTTATCTTCATTTTTTTCTTCCCATCATCTCACCTTTGCCAAGGGGAATAAGCAGCTTGCTCTGCTGGGGGCCAGTGCCTCAGTTACATTTGATCCACTGCTGTTAGCAAGGCTCCCAAGTTGCACCCCTCTTGGACATGGTTTTTAAGCACACCACCTATTCTACTGACATCAAGTGGGGCTGAAACGCTGCCATCCCTTCACTGTGGCAGAGATGTGCTGCCTGTCCTTTGAGCTCAGAGTGCTGCCACGTGGGGCTGGTTTTACTCTACTCATTGCCATGCTTTTCTGGTTTTGGTAGGTGGCCCGTTTTAGTCAGGAGGTGCAGATCCCAGAAGCACGTTGTTTCTATGGCTTTCAGATTCTCATTGAGAACGTTCACTCAGAGATGTACAGCTTGCTCATAGACACCTACATCAAAGACCCTGAGAAAAGGTAAACCTCTGGATGTGTTACAGACCCGTGGGAAGCCTGTCACCTGGGCCAGTGGCACTGTTGTTGGGCAGTGTGGACTAGCTGAAATGTCATTAAAGCTTAGACAAGCTCCTTGTGAGAGCAAAAACCTCAGGAGCACAACAATCACATCAGCAAAGGATCTGCCTCAGAAAGTTGAGTGTGTGTGAACCAGCTGGTGTTTCTAACAGGTTAAACTGGTCAGTGTATCTTACTGCATCCTTTCAGCTTCTTTGTTGGTGCTTTTTCATACAACTTGAACTGCTTTGTTGTTGTTGTTGTTTTTGTAAGTGTTGGGTTCTTTGGAGAGCCCCATCACCTTTAATTATCTGGAGAACAGAACTCATAAACTCCACTGGGGTGAAGGCCCAGCAGAGCTTGGCTTCCCATGATGGCATCCTGTGTGATGACAGTGGGAGGACTGCAAGGTTTCCTTTGATGGGATTAGAATGGGAACAGAGCCTGTGCTCATTCATTCCCTGTCCATTTCCTGGGAATTGTCCAGTTCCTGTTGTGTAGCTGGCATGGTGAGGCTGAGCTCAGTGTGTAGGAGGTAGTTGCTGTCTGGCTTGAAGTCTGAGACAGTGTGATCCAGTGGGTGGGCACTCCTGGGACAGGATTGAGTTCCCATCTCTGCAGCTTGCCTCCTCTGAGACCTTCAGTTTGTCACTTTCTGCACATCTGCCCCCCCCATGCCCCTGTTGTCAGAGCTCATCACCCTTTGGGGTGTGAATGGTTTCTTTGGTTTCTTTAGATCCTTGAGTAAAGGGGTCCTCAGTCCAGTGAAGCCAGTAGGACAACAAGGGCAGGTAGACATCAACCACTTCTTACTACTTTGATGTTTTCTCTTTGTTTTCTTCTACAGGGATTTCTTATTTAATGCTATTGAAACAATGCCTTGTGTCAAGAAGAAAGCAGACTGGGCTCTGAAGTGGGTTGAAGACAGAGAATCCACTTTTGGTGTGTAGCTTCTTTCTGTTGCACATAACCCAAACTAATCCTCTGGGAGTGAGCTGCATCCCTGGAATATGAAACCAGAGTCTCCACAGATGATGGAGAAACTTGGGGGTCTCTGGTTTAACTAAAGAACTAGAAGTAACTTCTGGTGAGCAGCACCCAGTTGTTGTGACAATTGCTTGTGGGTTTCTCTTATTATTTTTTTATCTTTTAATTTTTTTTTGTCTTTACAACAACCCTTGTTTTCTAGGAGGTCTGGTTATTTCTTCTAGTTGGCTCCTATTTTGTACTCCAGAATTGGGCAGCTGGAGTCTTGGGAGTCCAGGCTTTTTCTGTGCTCGTGTTCATACAGACAATTTGTGTGTGGTGCTGAAAAACAGCATCACTGAGCCTGAGCAAAAATCATTCCAGAATCACCTGTCTCTGGCATTCCTGGTTTGCTGTTGGGACCAGATTTCTATTTTTTATATCTCATTTTGGAGGTGGGATACTAGCTCAGCTTCCAGCAGCATGGTGCAGGGCATCCTTTCCAGTGTTCTGCATTCAGCTTGTGATGTTGACTCTGGAAAATGTGTTGTAGCTGAAACAAGTGAGGAGCAGACTCCCCACTGCCTCCCCAGTCTGGGCTGTGTGTGCAGTCCCTTCTTGAATCATAGAATCACAGAATCATTCAGGTTGGAAAAGACCCTTGGGATCATCCAGTCCAACAATCAGCCCTACTCTACAAAGTTCACCTCAAACCCACATCCAGATGCCCCTGAAACACACCCAGGGGTGGTGACTCAACCATAAATCTTGTGCTTCATTAAACCTGCGTTGTATGAGCCACCTTCTGCCACTCCTTTACAGAAGTGTCCTAGGAGATTTTTAGTGTCACTAGACAAATTCTTTCTTCAGCAACCCCACCTCGAGTACTGTGTCCAGTTTTGGACACCCCAGTTCAGAAAAGATAGAGATTTGCTGGAGAGAGTCCAAC